>CAJQZP010001064.1:0-297500 GCA_907164705.1 Parnassius apollo | reverse complement strand
TAAGTAAAGATCAGCTAGGGCTTAAGTTTATTCCTTCCATAATGCTGCTCCTCTGGTTATTACAGAGTTCTATCCGGTAGCAACCATTAAATCTTATATGCTCACCATAATAGTAGTGAGCTTGCTTTAATTGGTATGTGACACAAGCAATTAATATTAAGTCGCTGTAGGTTAAAACAGGAAATTCCCTAACATTTTAAAGTCTACATTTATATTTCTAAAGTCTGCCTGCCCTAGCTCTATTTAGATTGTTTTCCCTAGCATACTCAGACAAATCATTATTTGTCTCCATATTTTGGTGCACTATTTCAATTATTTGAGCCGCATCATCCCTGTCCCTTATTTTTGTGTGGAATTTATTAATTATAGCAGCAGCCACAGCAGTCTGTCATCAAATGTGTAGAAGCCCTGTTAAAGTAATTTTGATGAAATATTTTAAATTCAGTTTTAAAAATGCCATTCACCACCTCTACTACCCATTTCGACATATAGTCACGGCTCTGGATTTATTAGCATATCTTGTCATTAACTGAGATTCACCATCTGCTGGAGACATTCCTGCGACCCTTAGACATCCACATCTATCCTCGATTACAAATCAAAATGCAGATGCGTTGTCACCCGTGAGGACTAAGATCATTTTCTCGTTTCCAGTAAAAAGGGTCTCCGGTTCTCTACATTCACTATACAAAACACAGCAGCATTAAGCTACTATTTCACGCTGGTATTCTGTGTGAGCGTGGTCCTTCCCCGGTCGAGCCGACCCATTCATGCTACAACTATACTTCTAATATAACTGCAGCATGGCTCTACCACGTATAACATACATACATAGTAATTGTTCCTATGTATGTTTGTTATCGCAAAATGTAGTTAATCACAAAAGAGACATAATCGCAATGCTGATGGAACTGTTACAACCAGGTAAAAACATTGTGCTTTTAAATAATTAGTTAGCAGTACACTGTGTGATGTATGATCTAAGCTTTGTTGTTCTGGGTGCAATACATTACTCACTTCAGATTGCAACGAGGACGGACGAGATGATTCAGATGGTTCCCGTTCTGCAGTTGAACGTGATGCTGTTCTATCAGTTCATTGCCAGCAATTATGATATACACATCATGACAACGGCAACTGAAATAATGTAAAATTCAAAAAATGAAGTGAAAGTGAAAAAATAAAAATAAAATAGATTTGTTTATTTAAAACTCAAATATAAATAAAATATTTATCAATTTAAATGTTACTGCACAAGGACGGATTTAATGCCCTATATTATTTAATAATTAAGGCCTGACAGACTACCAGCAGTCCAAAAACAATGTAAAATCAACTGTGTCCTTTCTTGGTAGTTGATAAAAATGGTCAATCTCATAAATAAGCTAGTATGTTTGTGAGATATAGCTAGTGCAGATGTGAAAAAATAAAACAAGTTCTTGAGTTGTAATACAATCAGTGTAAAAACATGTATAATTATCAGATATGAGGACCACATTTAATAAATTGAAAAATGTTAAACATCTTACCTTATCTTACCTCACGAAGCGCAAATTGTTCCTCACGTGGAGAATCGAACCCAAACAATGTGTGTGATCTTATTCTCATAAGTGTCAGTGCTACAGCTGATGTATACATGTTCAAGACGAACTATTGGTGCATTTTGCGAGTGGCACACTACACGTTCACTGTACTCGAAACTTGTACCTAATAAAGAAGCTACAATTATTATATTGATATTATTCAAGTAAACTCAGTTATAAAGCATTTCTTAGAGGAAGACATGCCACATCGTGATATGTACCAACTACTTACCTGCTGTGTTCGAACCAATTGTTGAGAGATCAACAATTGCATTTTCCAACAAAACAAAATAACACGATAAGATAACACGCAATTGAATTCTTGTGACATAATAGTGACAGGGGCCTACCTGTCAGATTCGATGTTGCCACTTAACTGTCATAAAATCTACGAAAAGATATCGATTTTTATTCGATTAATAATGTCATAAAAAGAATAATCTTTAACGCGTTTTAAGTTCTGCACGCTTTTTAAAATATAGTTTCCTTTATTTATTGAAATTACATTTCAAATGTATTTTTAAGAACAGTTAACTTGTGCTATATTATTTTGTTATGCTTTAGAGAATTCGTGGTAAATCAGCTAGAAATTAACTTCTTGAATTATCATAACATGATTCCATTTTAAATGTTATGTTAAGAACAGATAAGAATAACAGCTAACTTGTGCAGTAGCGTTTTGTTATACTCTAAAGAATTCTTGGTAAATCAGCTAGTAATTCGCTTGTTTAATTATCATAACTATAAATGTGAAGGTTGTCAATGAATTCAACCGAGCCTATAACAATGGTTGTTTTAGTTTTTAACGGTTGACTACCGCTTTTGATGACTTGAAATGAATAAAAACCCATTTTGTGCAATAAGTTTTTTCTCTTTGGTAATGAATAAACCCATATAATGTATAATAGTCCTTTTTTTAGATACAAGTTGCATATTTTAAAGAACCGCAAAAACAACTTTGGTTTTATATCAAACACTATGAAAAACAAAATAATTTGTTGCTGGCGATAATGATACTGGTATTTTGACTCGATTTAAAATATATGCTTGTTACTACAGAACTCTCTATGGGCCCGCGAGTCCGACTCGCACTGAACCACTTTTTTTCAACTTTTAGTTTTATTTTAATAAATAGTTTTTTCGTTTAAGAGGAGCTCTTTTACTTTAGATTTATTACCTCTTTATCTATAATAATCAATCTGAGTAAGTAAAGTGTGTAAATACGATTCTTAAATTGTAAAAATAGTAATTGGATTTGAACATCTTAGGTAGGTATTTAGTTTTATTTATTTAGAAAATATTAATCTCACAATTAATTATTGTAATAATATAAATTAATCACACAGCTAACGCCCTCATTAGCAATGTAATGGTGAAAGAATTTTCAAAATCGGCCTAGTAATTTTTGAGATTAGCCAAAAAACGTATTCATTGAAAGTAGCGCCTTCTATAATAAAATTAACCCTATATTAAATATCTAAAATTATACATAACAATCTAGTGGTGAAAGAATTGTCAAAGTTGGTCAAGTACTTTACGAGTTTAGCGAAAAAAATATTCTTTGATAGTAGCGCCCTCAATAATAAAATGCATCCTACTTTTTTAAGCACCATAGCAAAAAACAATTCAACATAGTCTCACCCGCACACACAGTAAAAACATAACCATCCTTTTTCGTCTGTAGTCGGATAAACAACTGGTTAATGACGGTTGCGTATCGGCTGCTTTGGATAAATATCCATTGTCAACGGTTATTTTAAACCTATATCATAACATCGTAATAATTATCGAAAAATTATATAGGTAAGCATTGTATTAATGACACCATAAGTAATCGATCGAAAACGGGAATCGATTTTTTTAATGAGATTTGTGATTGGCAACACTTTTATTTTATTCACAAACTAATGAATTACTGTTTTATCTAATTTTATTCTTATCTTTTCTGTACTTTTAATTTGTGCAAAAATATTCCCATTGTTTTAGGATAAATGAATACCGCGATTAATAACCATAAATAAAGATATATTTTTTTTAACAAATGCGCATTGTTGGGCGTTCCATGGCCGAAAATGGGCAATGCCCTTTAGGTACCACATGTCATAGATAATTACACGCCGCTTTGAAACACACTTCTATGCTTTCAAGACTTATTAGCCAACTAATATTAGAAATGCGAAAGTGTGTTAGTTTGTCCTTCTTTCATGTCGCAACAGAGCATCCGCATGGCATGATTTTTTGTACTAGGATAGTTCGGTGGCTGTAGAGTGACATAGGCTACTTTTTTCCGCGGAAAAACATCTCATTCCCGTGAGAAAATCGAATATGTTGGAAAATTTAATTCTAGCTGAATTAAATTTTGCGCCAACGGTGGCGCCAACTTATTAAGCCTTATTAACAAGCCTTGGTAATATTTATTGAACGGAAATGAATACAGTTCTTATATGTGGTTATGAACGAATCGGTATTAAAATAAGAAAAGTTGTGCAAAAATTATAAGAAAAATATTTTTTCAGACTTCTTATTAACTAACGTATACATAGTGTGACGGCTCAATATTATTATTAACAATTAAATTCAATATAAAGGGGCGTCAAAAATAGTCTTAAAAGATATATATTAAACAATAAAATTACATTAATAACCATAAAGTTAATATAAATACATTTCAGACATTAGACCAATAACATAGTAAATTAATGGCAAAATATTGTCTTCCATAATAAATAAATTTATTAAACACTTGAAAAAATATTTAAAATAAGATAATTAATAGAAATAAAAGTCGAAAATATTATAAAAATAAAGATAAATAACATTTATAAGATAATTAGAAAATTGTTGAAAATTGTCTAAGTCGTAGAAGGAGTTCATGTATAAAAGAAAATTTTCCCGAAGTTGTTGAAGGAGTTCGTGTATAAAAGAAATTTCCTAAGTTGTGGAAGGAGTTCACGTATAAAAGAAAAGTTTCCTAAGTTATGGAAGGTGTTCATGTATAGATGTCTTTTATAGAGGGGCTGCCGGAGATACATACCCGCAGTTGTACATATATATGGGGTGGTCGGGAGCCCGACTGCCTGAAGTACTGTAGCACAATGACTAGTCCTATATTAGGGACTTATGATATTAAACTCACATGATACAAAAGCAATACTGTAGAAGGTCTCCATAATGAATTTGCATTACAATAGTGGGGTCGTGGGTTGAAGTCTTATATATTAATGACTTATGAAAGTAAGGTCTATGATACAAAAGCAATACTATAGAAGGTCTCTATGATTAATATGAATTACAATAGTAGGGTCGTGGGTTCGAACCTTATATATTAATGACTTATGAAAGTAAGGTCTGTGATACAAAAGCAATACTATAGAAGGTCTCTATGATTAATATGCATTACAATAGTAGGGTCGTGGGTTCGAACCCTATATATTAATGACTTATGAAAGTAATGTCTATGATTCAAAAGCTATACTATAGAAGGTTTCTATGATAAATATGCATTACAATAGTAGGGTTGTGGGTTCGAACCCTATATATGAATGACTTATGAAAGTAAGGTCTATGATACAAAAGCAATACTATAGAAGGTCTCTATGATAAATATGCATTACATATTAGGGTTGGGTTCGAACTATATTGATGACTTATGAAAGTAAGGTCTATGATACAAAAGCAATATTATAGAAGGTCTCCTTGATGCATAAGCATTGTATGGAGTGGTTCGATGACCGACTGCTCCTAGTACTGTAGCAAAATGACTAGTCCTTATTAGGGACTGGAAAAGGAATATTATGGTGGCGTGTGTGCTGCTTCACGAGCAATTGGTCCGAGGTAAACTTGGACTCGCTAACCGATGTATCCTAGACATATCATCTTAGTGCTGGGGGTAAGCCGGTTTGTTGTAGCAGCAATACGGCTTTTCCGTGGACATCGCACACCCATACCGTTTGTACCAATATTCATTCTTCCAAAAGACACCTAAAAGAACTAAGTTACTAAACAAACACAACGTAAATAAGGGTCCTAACTAAGGCGATCACGCCAAAATATTACAAACGGTCTATTATTAAACCTTTAGAAAGATCATTTAGAAAGATCAAAATATATTTTATTAATCCTGATCACATATATATAATTTTTATCGAAAAGGGGTAAATTAATTATATCTAATATATTTTTATATAGAGGGGGAAGCGTTAAAATAGTTTAAATTGATTCCGCTAGATGCCATTACTAGGTTTTTAAAACACGGTAACGAAATGTTCCTTGACATATACCTAACTTCCGCCGTTGAGTCACGCGTCAACTTATGGTGCATACGGTACCTATACGCTTAAATTGTTTCTATCTCGTAGCTTATTCGACTACCTGCTTTCGATATCGGTTGTTTATTTGCTTTGTGATTTGGTTAAGGTTGAATGGATTTACATTGGCTTTTATTTTCGGATTTGTGTATTTTCTTGGATCGGTTTTGTTGTTTTTCGGTTTGGTTGGTATTCCTTCATACATATTTGGACTCTGGCTTTGATTTTGGATTTTGTTTATTTAGAATCGTGAATTGGTTTTCGTTGTTTTAGGTTGTTTAACAATATTTCAAAGGAATATTAAAAGTATAGATAGTGTATACGGTACCTATACACTTACTTCTTTTTTCGTTGGTTATATTTATATTGACTACTGCTTTAATTTGGTTTGCGATTTGTTTTGTGATATGGTTTAAGTTGATTCGATTTTTTTTAGCTATCGTTTTCGGATTCGTGTTGTGTCTTGAATTGGTTTTGTTGTTTTGATTTAAAAAAATATTTAAAAGGAATATTTATTCCTTTTAGATATTTTGAATTAGCTTTTAAAAAAATATTTAAAAGGGAATTTAATTCTTTTTAGGTATTTTAACGTTTTTTTTATAAATAGGTTTTTTGTTACTTCACAATGCCTCGCAAACGTAAGTCCAGCCTTTCAAGAGTATCTTCTCAAAGACAAGCGAAAAGATTAGCTCGATCGCTAGAATCTTTAGAAGATGCTGAACTGAGAAGGCAAGAACAAGCAGAGCGTCAGACTGCTTTTAGAGCATGTGAGACACCTTCTCAACGTCGGCAAAGGCGTCTTGAACAGACAGAGCGTCAGGCTGCTTAAAGAGCTTCCGAAACACCTTCTCAAAGTCAGGAAAGGCGTCTTGAACAGGCAGAGCGTCAAGCTACTTTAAGAGCTTCTGAAACACCTTCTCAAAGTCAGCGAAGGCGTTTTGAACAGGCAGAGCGTCAAGCTACTTTAAGAGTTACTGAAACACCTGCTCAAAGTCAGCAAATGCGTCTTGAACGGGCAGAGCGTTAAGCTACTTTAAGAGCTACTGAAACACCTGATCAAAGTCAGCAAAGGCGTCTTTAATAGGCAGAGCGTCAATCTACTTTAAGATATACTGAAACACCTGCTCAAAGTCAGCAAAGGCTATTCGAACAAGCGGAACGGCAGGCCGCCTTAAGAGCCGCGGAAACACCTGATGAAACTCAAGACAGACAACATTGAGCAAGCTGAACGTTAATCTACTATAAGGGCATCTGAAACACCAGAACAGACTGCTTTTAGAGCATGTGAGACACCTTCTCAACGTCGGCAAAGGCGTCTTGAACATACAGAGCGTCAGGCTGCTTAAAGAGCTTCCGAAACACCTTCTCAAAGTCAGGAAAGGCGTCTTGAACAGGCCGAGCGTCAAGCTACTTTAAGAGCTTCTGAAACACCTTCTCAAAGTCAGCGAAGGCGTTTTGAACAGGCAGAGCGTCAAGCTACTTTAAGAGTTACTGAAACACCTGCTCAAAGTCAGCAAATGCGTCTTGAACGGGCAGAGCGTTAAGCTACTTTAAGAGCTACTGAAACACCTGATCAAAGTCAGCAAAGGCGTCTTTAATAGGCAGAGCGTCAATCTACTTTAAGATATACTGAAACACCTGCTCAAAGTCAGCAAAGGCTATTCGAACAAGCGGAACGGCAGGCCGCCTTAAGAGCCGCGGAAACACCTGATGAAACTCAAGACAGACAACATTGAGCAAGCTGAACGTTAATCTACTATAAGGGCATCTGAAACACCAGAACAGACACAGGCGCGAAGAGATGCAAATGCACAGCTCCAAGTTGAACGTCGACAAAAATTTCAAAGAAACAATTGGTCGGTTTTTAATGACGCAGCATTCAATTATAATCCGTTGATTGATTATAAAAATCACAGGTTAGTTGTTATCGGACTGATGGACAAGGCGTGTCAATTTTGCAGCGCTTTAAAATGGAAAGATGCCGCAGACATGTGCTGTTCCAATGGCAAATTGTCTCTTCCGTTACTTGGGGAACCAGGAGAACCTTTGAAAACTCTCTTTTTATATGATGCTAATGAGTCACGGCGCTTTTTAAACAGGATCAGGAAATACAACTCATGCTTTCAAATGACGTCCTTCGGAGTTGACCGGGAAATAATAATGCCGGTATTTTCGCCTACGTTTACGGTGCAAGGGCAAATTTATCATAGTATAGGTTCACTTTTTCCAACTGAAAACGAACAGCATAAATTTTACAAGTATACGCCTTAGCCCTGCCTGTTCAGGATCTATTTAAGTCTATTTTTTCGGATAAAATTTAACCTAGATCTCTATGTATTCGTAAAGTTTTATAACAATTGATTCAAAAATACAATTGATTTTTATGGGTGACGAAGAAATTGAGGTAGACCGTCGCTGCCAATTTATCCAGGGAGTTGAGTGTGATACAGTGTTCAAAATTCAAAGATTCTTGCATGAATGTAATATTTTAGTCAAAACATTTAAAACTGCTTTAGAAAACCTACCTAAAGAGAATTATAAAGTCGTCATTCACGCAGATCTTACCCATCGAGGAGAGCATGAAAGGCGCTGCAATGCACCTTTGATAAACGAAATAGTAGCCGTAATTAGTGGTGATCAATTTTCTTCACGAGACATTGTCTTGCGAGCACATGATGATACGTTGCAACGGGTAGCCGATACACACAAGTTTTATGACGCTCTGCAATACCCATTGATTTATTGCAAAGGACAAGAGGGTTATCATTTTCAAATTCCACTCATTAACCCAGTCACAAAGGAGCCTACTCCGAACAAAAAAGTATCATGTATGGATTTTTATGCGTATCATATGATGTTGCGAGAAAATGATTTTAACCTCTTAGCCCGGTGTAGACAATTATTTCTACACTCTCTCATATCATCTTGCGGGCTATCTAATGCACATGAATTGTGGGATAAATATAAAGAGTACATGGCGGAAGATATTTTGCGAAGGTTACAGCAGACACACGCGAACATGACATACAATGAACACATTTATAATGAAGCACTTGCAAAAATTGAAGATAAAGTAATGGCAATGGTAGGCAAAAAATTAAGCGACTTTGGAATGATAAGCCCTCAGCGAATAATTGAAAATGAACTAAATGATGAAATTATATGTGAAACAAACTACGATATACTAGCTTTGCTGCAGCGAGTAGCCGAATTTGTACCCCGCTTGCTTCCCGAACAAAAACGAGTTTTTGACAAAGTGTTAGGACAAATTGAATCTGGAAATGGTGCACTTTTCTTTTTCGATGCCCCTGGAGGAACTGGGAAGTCACTTTTGTTAAATTTATTATTAGCGCAAGTACGGAAAGATAAAAACATTGCTGTGGCCGTAGCTTTCTCCGGTATAGCCGCCACGCTGCTAAACGGGGGCCGCACTGCAGATTCCGTTTTAAAACTCCTTCTAAATCTATCCCAGGAAGAATCGCCGATTTGCAACTTTAGCAAATATAGTGCACGAGGTATAATGCTACGACAATGCAAACTTTTAGTGTGGGACGAAAGTACAATATCGCATAAAAAAGCTGTAGAAGCACTAAACCGAACGCTCCAGGATTTGCGCAGCAATACCGAAGTAATGGGAGGAATGGTGGTTTTACTGGCTGGTGACATTCGCCAAACTTTACCTGTCATTCAAAAGGGCACACCTGCAGATGAAATTAAAGCATGCCTCAAGTCGTCTATTTTATGGAACAAGGTGACAAAATTCAGTTTAACTACGAATATGAGAGTGCATTTGTATAATGATATCAATGCTGGAAACTATGCTGACACACTATTAAAATTGGCGATGGGCGGTTGGAAACGGAAGCTGAGGGCTGCGTTAAATTGACGAGAGATTTTTGTAATTTAGTACAGAGTCATTCCGAATTAATTGCGAGTGTTTATTCAAATTTAACGAACAACATACATGAAGAGAAATGGTTATGTGAAGGGGCGATTCTTGCACCAATAAATGAGAGCGTTAACAAAATAAATTCAGATATATTAAGCGAAATATCAGGAGAAATAACAGAGTATTTGTCAGTAGACACAGTTATGGACACAGAACAGAGCACTTCATATCCCGTAGAGTTTCTAAATTCTCTAGAGTTGTCAGGTGCGTCACATAAGCTTCAATTAAAATTAGGCTTCCCAGTCATGCTAATGCGAAATTTAGACGCTCCTCGGCTATGTAACGTGACGAGGCTGCGTGTGACACATCTTGGACGAAAAATAATCGATGCTACAATTTTGACAGGCGTAGGAAAAGGTGAAAATGTTATTATAGCACAGATCCCTTTTCAATTCAATTCAATAGGTTGCAGTTCCCTATTAAGCTCAGTTTTGCAATGATAATTAATAAAGCGCAAGGGCAAACGTTATAGGTAGCGGGGGTCAACTTAAAAATACCGTGCTTCTCTCATGGTCAGCTGTATGTAGCATGTTCGCGTGTGTCAAATGCCCAGAATTTCCACATTCTTTCCTGAAAAAATAATACTATAATACGAAAAACGAATACAAAAAGAGGCTACAGTATTACATATTTTAAAGAAGATAATATACTCGTACATACCAATAACCATGAAATTTTAAAGATTAATTTTAAAAAACACAACGAGGATTTGAAGACTAAATGTATTCCGTGAAACTTAAGTTCGAGAGAAAATTAATCACATCATTAATTTAAGAAAACCAAAAAAGTTGCGAACCCAGCGAGCATTAGCCGAAAACTTTAAACCAAAAAGAATGAAAAAAGAGGTAGCAACGCACTTGTGTGATTTTAATTCTATTTAAAATTTTAATCATTTGAGATTTTTTTTCTGCTATTAGTATATTTTTTTTACATTTATGTATTAAATGTTATTTATTTAACTTATGATTAAGTGGAAAGTTCTCATCAGATAATTCACGATTCAATTGACTTTTTAATATTTTATTACATGTCTGAAAAAAATCCCAATTATAAATTAAGTTGAATTTAGAGTACTCATGTGGCATTTGTATTAAGGCACAAGACAATTTTATATTCACTTTTAGTTAGTTATTCTTTCATATTATTTTTATTACTGTGTCCTGAAACAAAATTAAATAATATGATAGATCACATGTTTTTAATTCACAATTTAATTTTTTTCATATTTTGTAGTTGTAACATATCAGTAATAGATTCCTTTGTTTTTTTTTCGGTAACAAATTTTATTTAAATTAATACAATTTTGACAATTTTATAAATGAACCTAAAATTGAGGTATAATAAAAACTCAAAAATCTAAGTTGATTTTTCAATGTTTTTACAAATTAAAATTTTGTTATATGTATAAGCTTGATAGCTGCAACAGGAATTTTTTGTATTACTTTTTCTGTACATTATAATTCATCATAATACTTATTTCTAATAACGTTAAATTTTAAAAGCCAGTGCGTTTAGCATGTATGTTATATTACTAAACTATACAAACTTTTGTGTAAATTTAAAAATACGTAAAACTATAATTTAAAGACACGTACGTTTTACTTGTATTCATATAATAATAACATAATGTACAAGTTATGTTTAAATTAGGTGATCATAATACGATGTAATCGCAAACGTTTCGATATACTCGTAAACACTTTGGTAATTAATTACTACGTTTAAACAATTTTGAAAATCATTTTATCATGTTATACATGCATAAATTTTTTAAAATTATATATATTACCTAATTTAAATTTTGTGGTGCCCATATTGTGAGACTTAATCCCTCACTGACACTGATGTAACTAAATATTATACGAGACTATTGTTATATTACTAAACTATACAAACTTTTGTGTAAATTTAAAAATACGTAAAACTATAATTTAAAAACACGTACGTTTTACTTGTATTCATATAATAATAACATAATGTACAAGTTATGTTTAAATTAGGTGATCATAATACGATGTAATCGCAAACGTTTCGATATACTCGTAAACACTTTGGTAATTAATTACTACGTTTAAACAATTTTGAAAATCATTTTATCATGTTATACATGCATAAATTTTTTAAAATTATATATATATTACCTTATTTAAATTTTGTGGTGCCCATATTGTGAGACTTAATCCCTCACTGACACTGATGTAACTAAATATTATACGAGACTATTGTATGATAAAAATGTGTAGGACATGTGAGTACGTATATGGCTAATTTACGGAATACATAATTATAAACGAAAAATCTTACTAGTGTGTAATTGTAAGAGTACGGTAAAGAAAAATTACCAGAGGTTAGCATATCCACATGCTATCAGCCTGATCAGCTGAGAGTTTGCCAAACCTAACAACCGATTAATTTATTAAGGTTGTTTGGATGCGAGAAAATGCGGAATGAGTTTTAATGTACTGTTAAAGAGAGAAATGAGAATTTACCAAGAATTGTGTAGAAATAAACATCTTTAATAATAATAATAATATGAATACCCAATAACAATAATAATAGAAAATAAGTAATGGTTACATAAGAATAAAGTAAATATATGACGTAAAATGAAATATTGAAACGAGACAACAGTATGTTACAAAAATGAGAAGAGTATTATTATTTTTTGGACAATAATCGATCGTATAATCGTAGAAAAATTATTTTAAGTGCTAAATTACTTAGTACTAAGTGACTGAATTAAAATGCTCTCCAAATTTATTGTGAAAAAAAAAACTGTAATAAAATATGTAAACAGGTGGCATACGGCAACCCGACCTGCCTATGGAATATAGTACCTTTTTTTTCTGTTATGCATCATCATCATCATCATCCGTCAGGAACCCGTGCATTCTGGTCTCTCGCCAAGGCTGTCCAGGGGAATTTCTCTCAACCATCTCTTCCATCTCTGCACAGGGAGGACGACTCACTGGCCCACACCGCAAAGGAGAAAGCCGATCTTCTAGGCTCTTTCTTTGCGTCTAACTTGACTCTCGATGACGAGGGGAGTACGCCGCCGACCATCCCGCGGTGTGAGTGCTCCATGCCGGAAGTGCAGTTCACTCAGCGCTCGGTTCGCAAAGCACTCCCCTCCCTGGACATCCATAAGTCGAGTGGGCCTGACGGAATCCCCCCAATTGTGCTTAGGACGTGTGCTCCAGAGTTGGCACCGGTTATAACGCGTCTTTTCCGGTACTCCTACTCCCTAGGTGTAGTCCCAAAATCATGGAAGACGGCTTTCGTCCACCCGATCCCTAAAAAAGGCGACCGCTCAGACCCGTCCAACTACCGGCCTATCGCCATCACCTCCTTGTTCTCCAAAACAATGGAGTCCATTGTAAACTGCCAGCTCATGAGGTACCTTGAGGATCACCAGCTGATTAGTGACCGCCAATACGGTTTTCGCCGTGGTAGGTCAGCTGGCGATCTTCTGGTCTACCTAACTCACAGATGGGCGGAGGCAGTAGAGTCCAAGGGGGAGGCATTGGCCGTTAGTTTGGACATTGCGAAGGCCTTCGATCGGGTTTGGCACAAAGCGCTTCTTTCGAAGCTCCCTTCCTATGGGCTTATCGAGAAATTGTGCGATTTGATCACCAGTTTTCTTGCAGATCGGAGCATCAAGGGCGTTGTAGACGGTGCAAGTTCCGATTGCAAGCTTATTAATGGCGGTGTTCCACAGGGCTGCGGGCTATGGCCTACGCTGTTTCTTCTGCATATCAATGATATGTTGCAAACCCGTAGCATTCATTGCTATACAGATGACAGCACTGGTGATGCTCTTTACACCGGCCGAGCCAATATTTCTCGGGAAAACGTCTCTGAGTGCCGGGACAAACTTGTGTCTGAAGTCGAGTCTCTGCTGGACAGAGTCTCGGATTGGGGGCGACTAAATCTAGTCCAGTTTAACCCCCCGAAGACACAAGTTTGCGCGTTAACCGTTAAAAAGAACCCCTTTGTCATATCCCCTCAGTTTCAAGGCACTCCCCTTGTTGCCTCAGCCAGTATCGGAATCCTCGGCGTCGACATATCGAGTGACGTGCAGTTTAGTGGTCACTTGGAAGGGAAGGCCAAATTGGCCTCTAAAAAGCTTGGCGTGCTCAGCAGAGCGGGACAGTATTTCATGCCGGCACACCGCCTGCAACTTTACAAGGCGCAGGTTCGGCCGCTCATGGAATACTGTTCCCATCTCTGGGCAGGGGCTTCCCAGTACCAGCTCCTTCCACTTGACCGCATCCAGCGCAGAGCGGCTCGAATCGTCGACGACCGAGTGCTTTCCGATCGGCTCGATTCACTGGCGCTCCGAAGAGATGTTGCATCTCTTTGCGTATTTTGTCGCATCTATCACGGGGAGTGCTCTGAGGAATTGTTCGGATTAATCCCAGCCGCCAAATTTCGTGAACGCACTACACGGCAAACGTCCCGATACCATCCACACCATCTGGATGCTTGGCGGTCCACCACTGTACGTTTCAAAGGGAGTTTTCTTCCGCGTACAACCTCTCTGTGGAATAATTTACCACCGGTGATTTTTCCGGACCGATACGACCTGGGGACCTTCAAGAAAAGAGCTTACTCCTTTCTAAAGGGACGGCAACGCACCTGCAATTCCCCTGGTGTTGCGGTTGATCATGTGCGGCGGTAGTCACTTAACATCAGGTGACCCACATGCTCGTTTGCCCCCTCTTCTATAAAAAAAAAATCATCATCATAGTAGCCCTTCACAAGTCCACTGCTGACCATAGGCCTCTCCCAAGTAATGCCACAAAGCACGGTCCTGAGCCACCTGCATCCATCGACTTCCTGCATGTCTTATCAGATCGTCACTCCATCTAGTGAGGGGTCGCCCTACACTACGCCTACCGGTACGAGGCTGCCACTCGAGAACCTTTCTTCCCCATCGGTTATTGGTTCTTCGAGCTATATGGCCGGCCCATTGCCACTTCAGCTTACTAATCCGCTGGCCTATGTCAGTTACTCTGGTTTTACTGCGGATATCCTCATTTCTGAGTCCATCACGCAGTGAAACTCCGAGCATAGCCCTCTCCATAGCTCGCTGAGCGACCTTGAGCGTCCTCATACGGCCAGCAGTGAAGGACCACGTCTCAGATCCGTAAGTCATCACTGGCAACACGCACTGGTTATACACTTTAGTTTTCAGAGATTGAGGTATACCTGACGAGAAAATGTGTCGTAATTTCCCGAACGCAGCCCAGCCGAGTTGAATCCGTCGATTGACCTCTCGGTCGAAGTTGGACTTACTTAGTCGGACTATATGTCCCAGGTAAACGTATTCGTCAACAACTTCGAGCATAGTGCTCCCAACAACTACCGGCATAGGTGTGCATGGACATTAAACATGATCTTTGTTTTGTCCATGTTCATCTTAAGACCTATCCGTTGGGAGACACCATTGAGGTCATTGAGCATAGTGCTAAGGTCCTCCAGCGATTCTGCCGTAAGGACTATATCGTCGGCAAATCGAAGGTTAGTGATGTACTCGCCATTGATGTTAAATATCGTATCCTTTCCAGTCCAGTAGCTTGAAAACGTCTTCCAATTCAGCGGTGAAGAGTTTCAGGGATATAACATCACCGTGTATTACACCTCTCTGCAGTTGGATAGGTTTCGTACTCTGGTTCTGTACTCGGATAGCCATCGTAGCCCTACTGTACAAACACTTCAGCACTTCAATATACCGACAGTCAACTAGGCAACGCTGAAGAGACTGTAGCACCGCCCAAATTTCGACGGAATCAAAGGCTTTCTCATAGTCCACATACGCCAGGCAAAGTGGCAGATTGTACTCTTCGGACTTCTGTACAATTTGCCGAAGGGTATGTATGTGGTCTATAGTACTGAAGCCTTTTCGGAAACCGGCTTGTTCGGGAGGCTGGAAGTCTTCGAGTCTGCGTGCGAGACGATTCGTAATGAATCTCGAAAACAGCACGTAGACGCGGCTCAGAAGGGAAATCGGTCTGTAATTCTTCAAGAGAGCATTGTCGCCTTTCTTAAAGAACAAGACCACCGCGCTTCTGCTCCACGCCTTCTGAGTAGTGCCACCATGGAGAACGGAATTGAAGAGCTTCTGAAGGACTTCAAGTACCGGTGTTCCACCCGCTTTCAGAAGCTCCGCTGTAATTCCATCCTCGCCCGGGGCCTTGCCGTTTTTAAGGTGTTATGCATATATTGGTAAAATATATATAATAAGATTTTGTTTGAGTAATTCGAATTAACATGTTTTATATTTATTTTTGTAAATTAAAATAAAACAAATGTATTGATTCTTTTTTATATTTTTTATCGATGGAAGTTTAACCCGCACGACAGTATACATTAATGTTAAGGTAGTATAAGTTTGGATCAGTATGATTAAAGTCCTAGCAAGAGTAACAGGTCAACTTTTCTTTCGACATCTTCCAACGTTACACTAGTGTTTAGCTCCTACATCAATTCTGCCATAAGAACTATATCGTCGGTAAATCGAAAGTGAGTGATTTACACGCCATTGGTATTAATTCCGTATCCTTTCCAGTTCTTAAAACGTCTTACAATGCAGCGGTGAAGAGTTTCGGGGATATAACATCACTCTGTCTTACATCTTGCTGCAGTTGGATAGGTTTCGTAGCCCCACTGTAAAAACACTTCAGAATTTTGGTATACCGAAAGATAACGAAAATTACAAAAATATATACTTAGGTACACTACATTAGTTTAAGAACTTAGTTATTAAGGATGAGAAGAAGGCTTGTTATTTTTATTTCATTTCAGTTTTATCGGTGGTTTAATTTTTTTGTTAAAATGTTTTTATATATTAATATATTATGAAATTGATCCATCAATAAATTGCTTGCAATAAATTGCATCAACCAGTAATTTGAAATATACTTTCCTTAATAAAAAGATTTCTTAATTAAATAAATAATTCAATTAAAAATAACGAAATTAAAATAATATGCACCGAATTAATAGTATTTATTAATAGATCATTTTCATATTATGTTAATGTAAAAAAATTGTAAAATACCAGGGCCGTAGGCTTCTATTCCGTTAACATATATATGATATATATAGATAACATACCTTTTTTAACACAAAGGGCAAAGCCTACTCATACCCGCCTTGCACCGATTAAAACCCATGATGTTCCACATTTGTCGCATATTGGTAGGTCTTCGGGAACGCTATCGCACACATCCGCGACCCCATCAGCGCCAGCCGCCCTACGGCGGTGCCTCCTCGGAAGAGGACAACTAGACTACTACTAGAGCACATGTCACGACTTCCTCCACGGCCTTCAACTACACCTGCGCAATGAACGCCCCTGTTACCGATGTGCAAAGGCTATGGGGACAAGAAAAACCAGCACTCAAAAGCACTGGCCTTCCTGATCCCAGCGACGTAGGAAGAGCGGCACCTCGCAATACCGACATTCTCCCACCGCAGTACAACCACCACCGCATCGACAGTGCGGCCCCGTTTGAGTCTCGGAGGATAGGGTGAGTGACGAATCACTATACCAACACCCCTCTTCCCCCACGACTCTACCTCAGCTGCAGCGGTAGGGGGAGAGGACACACATCTCATCGTAGCCCGTCAGCACACATCCGAAGTGGGCCCCCATCAAGCCCCCCTCAGAGTGGCCACCTCGGACCGACCCTTCACGTCGGGCCAGCCATGTGGGTTCCTCTTTGTTCACCGCGGGTGACTAATTCGACAATGACATTCGGGGGGGGGGGTCAAATGTTACACCTTGAATTGTAGGCGTATCTCTAGACGACGTATATATTATTTTTATTATTTTGTCAGAATTTAAGATTCATGAAAATTGCCACTAAACAATGTCAAGATCGATTTGTAAGAACGATAGCTTGTTCTTGTCAATCATCATTAAAAGACAGTAGTATGAAGCTATTTCCTCTGGTAATCTTAAAATATTTCTCCTTCCGCAGCCGATCACAATTAGTTGCCTTATTTATTACATCATCATCATCATTACAGGCCTTCACAAGTCTATTCTTAGATAAAGGCCCCCAGTAATACTACCAAATCAGGGTCCTGAGCCACATATAAACATCACATTAATGAAAATCTTACCAAGTCACCACTATCTATGAAGGACTGCCCTAAAATCCACTTATTGCTACGAGACAACTACGCGAGAACCTTTCTTCTCCATCGACTGTCGGTCCTTCGAGCAATGTAACTGGCTGATTGGCACTAGTGTTATTACATATAAATTAAAAAAATAAATACCGTGTGATGATGGTGTAAGAATATCCTCTTCCCCATATCATCCGTGGGTATCGTGAGAGGTGGCAGAAGAAAATTAAACAAGAGATGCTGGCAGCATTTTCCTTATAGCAAATAAAAATAACAAGAAAACTGAGGTTGCCAAACTGCTTGCCAAATGTTAACTCTCTATAAGGCAATCTGTGGGCGAAACCTGTGTTCCGTAGTAGACTTATATATGCTGTAATGGACGGATGGATGCAAAAAAATAAAAAGCATACAGTCCACTTTAACTAACGTAATATAATGCTATACATGTAGAATATTATGGGCAGAAGCATTTAACATACCTAAATACTCAGATCTACCACCCAGAGGGGTAGGCAGAGAATATACACATCCATTTAGCACGATCCAGACACACCTTTCTCGCCTCCTCCACATCCATATACCTACGCATAGATGCACGTCGATTAAGGGCCATTTTCAATATATCGCCAATTTGGTCAATAAACTTTTGCCTAGGATGTCCCTTTCCGACTTTACGCCCCAAAAAATGGCATTGCTCCGCGCCCATACGTTGTTCGCCTTGGAACCAAGAGCATCAAGAGCACAAAATTGTGTGTTGTATTGTCAATCATTAGTGAATTCCTATATGATCATATTTTTATAGCGGGCAAGCTCCAGAAAAGATATATTTCAAAAAACTATCACATTTTGAGGTTAAAATAGAACTTCTAATACTAGGCTGCACTAAAAGTATTGGGAATGGAATATTTTCACTGTTCCTGTCATATTAAAAATTTTTAATTGAAAACTCCTTTAGTTTAAAAATCGAATACCATTTATTTATTTAAAAAAAGATTCTCGGTCTTATCACAAGGTTTTGTCAAACTTGTTTAGTCGTTGAGAAAATGGAATTGACTAGAGAAAATTCAAGAGCGATGATTTATTATGACTTTCGAAGTGGTTTAACACAAAAACAGTGTGTTGACCGGATAATTTCTGCATTTGGTGATGAAGCCTCATCCAAAACCACAATTTATCGCTGGTGTGCTAAATTTCAACGTGGACGTGTTAAGATCAGTGATGATCCCCGTCAAGGTCGTCCAAAAACTGCAGTCACACAAGAAAACGTTGATGCTGTGCGTAAGCTGATTGAGGAAGATCGACATGTCACATACCGCGAAATTCAAGCAACTTTAGACATTGGCATGAGTCAAATACAAATAATCTTGCATGAACAATTAGGTGTAAAAAAGTTGTTTTCCCTATGGATACCGCATTCGCTCTGTGAAGAGCAAAAAGCGGCTCGCGTTACTTGGTGCGTCAGAACTCTCGAAAGATTCCACGCAGGATCCTGAAATGCTGTATACAACATTGTATCAGGTGACGTATCTTGGATATATGCGTACGAACCCGAAGCAAAACACCAGTCACGAGTTTGGGTGTTCGAAAATGAGTTAAAGCCAATAAAAATTGTTCGTTCACGGAGTGTTGCAAAAAAAAATGGTGGCCACGTTTGTCTCCAAAATCGACCATGTTACGACTATTCCTCTTGAGGGACAAAGAACGGTTAATGCAAAATGGTATGCTAGCATTTGTTTGCCAAAGGTCGTTTCTGAACTCCGTAAAGAGAACTACAATCGTCGCATCATCCTCCATCACGACAATGCGAGTTCTTACACAGACACAGAACAAAGAGTTTTTAGAGAAAAAAAACATAGAATTATTAGACCATCCGCCGTACAGCCCCATCCTAAGCCCTAATAATTTCTATACTTTCCCTAAAATAAAGAATAAATTGCGTGCACAGAGATTTTCATCACCTGAAGAAGGTGTGGACGCTTACAAAACGGCCATTTTGGAGACCCCAACTTCCGAAGGGAATGGTTGCTTCAATGATTGGTAATGTAATGGTAACGTATGGAAAAATGTGTCAAATTTCGCGGAGAATACTTTGAAAAGCAATAAATACATTTTTAAATAGTAATGTTGTGTCACTTCCTTGATTCCCGAAATTTTCAGCTCGTATTATGGTTGTTATTATTTAGTAGGATTTTTAAGAAACAGAAAAGCAATATCCTGCAAAATTCAACAGTTTTTAGTACCGTCTTCCAGCAACATAAAACCACCAGCAATTTACAAGCCGCAATTTACACATAATACAATTTCCATTGCATATGCGTAACAAAGAGAATATAATGACTACATTTTACAGGCGGGATCCCTTAGTAAAAGTAAGTGTTTGAAAGGCCACCAAACTATTCTACCAACATCAAGACAAAAATAAATAACAACTCCGTAGCGCAGTGGTTAATCGTTTGGCTGCAGCACCGAAGGACCGAGGATTCGTTCACGCACTGAATATGTGTTTCTATGCTGTAAAATAAATAGTCTGCGTCTGGATACTTGTTTTTAGCATAAGTGTTTTTTAAGTGTAAAACTATTTTTTTAACATTGATTGGATTAATTTGCTTTTAAGTGTAACAAATACTATGCACAAATCGCTAGGCTTCTTCACAGAGGTATATGCTACTCGCAGAGATCGTTTAATAATGATCGCTTTCAAAATCAGTGCTCAGTATAGCTAATTTTTGTAGGTTAATCCGTAGAAAAACAGTAAATACTTGTAAAAAGGTAATAAAAATAACTTTGAGTCTAGTTATATAATTGAATCCTTACCCAAATGTGACTTTAGACATTATCTTTTACTACATGTAAAGGAAATCTAATTAACATACACATAATTGGAGAAGTTTGAAACCCACTGATGAAATAACAATTCGTTTTAGTTGGATTAATATTCAATAGAGTCTTGAAAGTCACCAAAACATAACGATTTAATTACGAAAAGCGAGTGAAAATTATGTAACTTTGATTCTGTCGCTGATGTGGTACTTCAGGGTATGGAACTTTTTATTCCTTCCTCTGTGGTGCCCATTGGAGGCAAATCTCAGCCATGGTTTGGTCGCTCCTGTAAAATAGCATCATGCTATAAGCAGGAGTGCTACCAAGCCTGGGCTGACGCATCAGCGTCCAGGGATGTAAACACCAGCGCTCTAAAAAAAGAAGTATAATTCCGCCTCTAGGTCCTTCAAAAGAGTCATTGCCAAGGCAAAGTCAGAGCACATAGGCAGAATTGGCGAGAGACTAGTTCGTCTTCCTTCTGGAACCCGTGCATTCTGGTCTCTCGCCAAGGCTGTCCAGGGGAATTTCTGTCAGCCATCTCTTCCATCTCTGCACAGGGAGGACGACTCACTGGCCCACACCGCAAAGGAGAAAGCCGATCTTCTAGGCTCTTTCTTTGCGTCTAACTCGACTCTCGATGACGGGGGAGTACGCCGCCGACCATCCCGCGGTGTGAGTGCTCCATGCCGGAAGTGCACTTCACTCAGCGCTCGGTTCGCAAAGCACTCCTCTCCCTGGACATCCATAAGTCGAGTGGGCCTGATGGAATCCCCCCAATTGTGCTGAGGACGTGTGCTCCAGAGTTGGCACCGGTTTTAACGCGTCTTTTCCGGTACTCCTACTCCCTAGGCGTAGTCCCAAAATCATGGAAGACGGCTTTCGTCCACCCGATCCCTAAAAAAGGCGACCGCTCAGACCCGTCCAACTACCGGCCTATCGCCATCACCTCCTTGTTCTCCAAAACAATGGAGTCCATTGTAAACTGCCAGCTCATGAGGTACCTTGAGGATCACCAGCTGATTAGTGACCGCCAATACGGTTTTCGCCGTGGTAGGTCAGCTGGTGATCTTCTGGTCTACCTAACTCACAGATGGGCGGAGGCAGTAGAGTCCAAGGGGGAGGCATTGGCCGTTAGTTTGGACATTGCGAAGGCCTTCGATCGGGTTTGGCACAAAGCGCTTCTTTCGAAGCTCCCTTCCTATGGGCTTCCCGAGAAATTGTGCGATTGGATCACCAGTTTTCTTGCAGATCGGAGCATCAAGGTCGTTGTAGACGGTGCAAGCTCCGATTGCAAGCTTATTAATGCTGGTGTTCCACAGGGCTGCGTGCTATCGCCAACGCTGTTTCTTCTGCATATCAATGATATGTTGCAAACCCGTAGCATTCATTGCTATGCAGATGACAGCACTGGTGATGCTCTTTACACCGGCCGAGCAAATATTTCTCGGGAAAACGTCTCTGAGTGCCGGGACAAACTTGTGTCTGAAGTCGAGTCTCTGCTGGACAGAGTCTCGGATTGGGGGCGACTAAATCTAGTCCAGTTTAACCCCCAGAAGACACAAGTTTGCGCGTTAACCGCTAAAAAGAACCCCTTTGTCGTATCCCCTCAGTTTCAAGGCACTCCCCTTGTTGCCTCAGCCAGTATCGGAATCCTCGGCGTCGACATATCGAGTGACGTGCAGTTTCGTGGTCACTTGGAAGGGAAGGCCAAATTGGCCTCTAAAAAGCTTGGCGTGCTCAGCAGAGCGGGACAGTATTTCATGCCGGCACACCGCCTGCAACTTTACAAGGCGCAGGTTCGGCCGCTCATGGAATACTGTTCCCATCTCTGGGCTGGGGCTCCCCAGTACCAGCTCCTTCCACTTGACCGCATCCAGCGCAGAGCGGCTCGAATCGTCGACGACCGAGTGCTTTCCGATCGGCTCGATTCACTGGCGCTGCGAAGAGATGTTGCATCTCTTTGCGTATTTTATCGCATCTATCACGGGGAGTGCTCTGAGGAATTGTTCGGATTAATCCCAGCCGCCAAATTTCGTGAACGCACTACACGGCAAACGTCCCGATACCATCCACACCATCTGGATGCTTGGCGGTCCACCACTGTACGTTTCAAAAGGAGTTTTCTTCCGCGTACAATCTCTCTGTGGAATAATTTACCACCGGTGATTTTTCCGGACCGATACGACCTGGGGACCTTCAAGAAAAGAGCTTACTCCTTTCTAAAGGGCCGGCAACGCACCTGCAATTCCCCTGGTGTTGCGGTTGATCATGGGCGGCGGTAGTCACTTAACATCAGGTGAGCCACATGCTCGTTTGCCCCCTCTTCTATAAAAAAAAAAAAAAAAAAAAAAAAATGTAAGTCATAGGATCGGAGAACAGGTGAGAGATAAACTAGGGAAAATTTACCATTTAGTGACGTCAAAACTGGGGGTGCCAAATACTATATAATTTATTCCTTTCCTAAGATTTACTATGGCCGTAGGTTACAAACAGTATTACATCAACTTTGTCATTAGATATTATTAATACTGTATTAAGTAAGACAATGTCCTACTTTATTTTTAATAAACTAGACTTCTCTACTTCTTCCGTACTCGTAACATTAATAGTTATAACTTCTGTACTTAGTGTAATTATAGCAATTGATTGACCGGCAACCCTTGAATCCAGTTCGAAGGAAGCAGAAAAATGGTGGGGCTAATGACCAGATCCGAGGCGGAGGTACACAAATGATGGCACGCTAATAATTTGAAATGTTTCGGCAATAGGGGTTCTTGGGTTCGATTCCCGGGTCAGGCCTTGACCTTGTTATGCGGGATGTTACTGTGTGAACTGTATGTGCGGTTTCTTGAAACCCCAAAACAAGATGGCCGACTTTTCTATTATATATTGGGACTATTACAGCTAAACGACTAAAAAAGCAAACCCCACTTTAACGAACTCAACACAATGCTATACTACATATTATTTTACTTCTACAAACTCGTGCTGAAGCGAATATCAGTCGCGTGAGCTCCTTAGCTTCGGACCATTAAACAATGCTGATGCTCGAATAACCTAAAGCGATTCCAGTCCGCTTTTAAAGCTAAAAGAGACGGGCACTATGTCCGTGATGGAGATTTTCTTTCTTAATATATTAAAATCCCGTATCAGAATGTTCGTCCACGTTTGTCCTCGAACCCGCTCACTCGATTTTAATGAAATTATTTAAATGTGTGTTGCTTGCTCCGACTTGGGAGATATGATAGGTTTTATCTCGTTGGGTGACCCTCAATATTTTTATTAAATTTTTATAGGACATAAGGACGTCGGAAAGGGCAGAACAACTACTAGGCCAGCGAGTATTCTATAAAATGTACATTTCTGCACTAAATTTACTTGCGTCCCTCCTCACAAAGGGATTTGGTTTAGTAGTTTAAAGGTAATATTTTATATATATTACATCATCATCACAAGTCTACTGCTGGACGACTGACTACCCTATTCAATTGGCGCAATGGCTTAGCAATGAGATAAACAGCTAAGGGCCGCGGGTTCAAATCCCGGACGGAATAAGTTGTACCGTAAGTTGGTTCAAAATTCAGATGGATTCTTAACCCTTCAAGCGCCATAAAAATCCCATGCAGTCGCATGCGCTCGGCAAATCCCGAGTCACAGGCAAATCCCGCACTTAAAACTATTAAAACTTATATTTATAGATTACTTTTCTATGAAAAGTTTAGCATTATAAAATCTATATAAAATTCTGTATCTTGTGGTATAAACAAAAGTCAGGTTTACTTCATTACCAAAAAGATTTTATTGTATTTTTATAACAAAAAAAAAACACATACCAAGCGAATGTCGGCAGCGTTAAAATCACAATTATTTCAATATATATTACTCGAAATTATTTACATAAAAAGATAAATTATATTCATTTAGAAAAAATTATATTTACACAAAAACTTTCATTACAATTTTATAATAAAATACTATACTAAAACATTAGAAAAATCCAAAAATCAACACAAAAAATTCACGCGAAAATGGCGTACAAAATGAACGTAGATTATAATTAAATATTCATAGGATAACAGTTTTTTATTACACTAGAGGATAGAGTATTTCATATTGATTACAAAATGCCAAACTTTTTCATAGAAAAGTAGTATCTATATATAAGTTTTTATGGGTTAATGTGCTGTGGGTGTGGGTGCGACCTCATTAGACCGCTAGGGGGTTGAGAGGTTAAAACGATTAATATTTGTAGTAAATTAGATTATTATCTTCAGCATAATACGGTTCGAGAAAGGGGATCAATGGTCTGAAGTAGAGAGGCGAAGTCCAGGCGCTGTTCTTGCGGGTTCGCCAGGTAGCGGAATGAGCCGACCAACAGTCAGATAGTTCACTACAGGGCAAGAAAGTAAGCGCTAGGTGGTAGGTGGATCCCTAGTAGGATCCGTTGCACTTTGAATATAAAAGTTAATTTGTACCTATTAACGCAAATATAAGAAATCATTATTAATATCATATTTTAGGTTTTATAATAAACATTAAAAACCGTTCAGAATTCTCGGAACGTTACAGATAATCACAAAAAAATGTATATCGCAAAATCTGCGGCGAAGCTTTAATGCTCGTTTCGGGTCTAAGCCTCATTTTGACAGTTACATCAATGACGCTTTAAGGTCTAATGGTCACATTGATATCTTTAGAAAAGAGACATTTTATGTTAAAGGCTTTAGTAACACATTTTATGCGCAGTTATAGAAAACTTGATGACAAACTTATACCTTCTTATTTTTCTCTCTTTTGTTCCTATTTTCTTCTGTGCTACGGATTTAGACGATTTAGGGACTAAGGACTGTAAATTTAACAGTAAGTGAGCAACGTGGGATCGATCCCTACTGGCACCAATAAAATTGATAATTGCAATTTGAAGTGCTGATTTAAAACGTACTCAACTCAGAGGACACCTGCATGCCTGAGAAATTAAATAAAAATTGTTTCGGCGACATAATTTGAAGTATACTAACACGCATTTGGGCAGCGCGGTGGATATTTTTTTGCCCTAAAACTCTCTAAGAAATGAGAGAATGTCTGTCACCGCGTGAGACGCATATAGACATTCACATTATTTTTTTTTTATAGAAGAGGGGGCAAACGAGCATGCGGCCACCTGATGTTAAGTGACTACCGCCACCCATGATCAACCGCAATACCAGGGGAAATGCAGGTGCGTTGCCGGCCCTTTAGAAAGGAGTACGCTCTTTTCTTGAAGGTCCCCAGGTCGTATCGGTCCGGAAAAATCGCTGGTGGTAAACTATTCCACAGAGAAGTTGTACGCGGAAGAAAACTCCTCTTGAAACGTACAGTGGTGGACCGCCAAGCATCCAGATTGTGTGGATGGTATCGGGACGTTTGCCGCGTAGCGTAGTGCGTTCACGAAATTTGGCGGCTGGGATTAATCCGAACAATTCCTCAGAGCACTCTCCATGGTATATGCGAAAGAAAATGCAAAGAGATGCAACATATCTTCGCAGTGCCAGTGAATCGAGCCGATCGGAAAGCCCTCGGTCGTCGACGATTCGAGCCGCTCTGCACTGTATGCGGTCAAGTAGAAGGAGCTGGTACTGGGGAGCTCCAGCCCAGAGATGGGAACAGTATTCCATGTGCGGCCGAACCTGCGACTTGTAAAGTTGCAGGCGGTGTGCCGGCATGAAATACTGTCCCACTCTGCTGAGCACGCCAAGCTTTTTAAAGGCCAATTTGGCCTTCTCTTCGAAGTGACCACGAAACTGCACGTCACTCGATATGTCGACGCCGAGGATTCCGATACTGGCTGAGGCAACAGGGCAAGGCTGAGGAGTGCCTTGAAACTGAGGAGATACGACAAAGGGGTTCTTCTTAACGCGCAAACTTGTGTCTTCTGGGGGTTAAACTGGACTAGATTTAGTCGCCCCCAATCCGAGACTCTGTTCAGTAAAGACTCGACTTCAGACACGAGTTTGTCCCGGCACTCGGAGACGTTTTCCCGAGAAATATTGGCTCAGCCGGTGTAAAGAGCATCACCAGTGCTGTCATCTGCATAGCAATTAATGTTACGGGTTTGCAACATATCACTGATATGCAGAAGAAACAGCGTTTTACTTTACTTATTTATCTGAATTTTTTACCCTACACTTAACGTTTTGTTTTATGTTGTGCCTTTACTTTGAGAGCTTAAACTTTTACAAATGTAATAAAGTTTTTATTTTCTTTCTCAAAGCTCAAAAAGCCTCGAATATCGCAGAGAGCAAACTAGTACACAGATATGCAAAAACAAAATTTCGTTAATTGCTTTGTCTGCCCTTTTCTAAAACTCAAGTCATGACTTATTTACTTCAAAAGGGCAAAAAACATAATACCTGTCATTCGTCGTTAAATTTAGATCATTCATTACAGTCTATACAGATTGCCTCATAGAAAATTTTTGCTATGTCACGCTTGGCAGGCATTTTTTTTAATATGCTCAATTTGCACATTAGGCCTAATCAAATATCTCAAGTTAACGTCGCGTTTAATATAAAAAGCAAGTCCAACCCTCCAACCGTCGCGCATATGTAACGGGCGTGGAGTGACACGGAATCGGTAGCTGGGTACGGCCGGCGCACGCGCCTGTTGCCTACTTTGAATCCATGATTCTTTATTCGCAACTATATCTGGACTATAAAGGTTCATAGCAATAAGAAAATGGTCATGTCCTGTATTGACTGATCCCGCATTATAAAGACCTAGCTTTGATTCTGGTTTTATTATAACGTAAAAAAATATTGTTACAAGATCACCGACTACTCAATGAGCGTGTAATGAAAATGTTTTTAGATGGACATGTCATATTGCGCTGCATTTTTTTTTCTCGATTTCGGTTAATTGTTGTAAATGCAACAACGCCCACACAACACTCCTATAATACTAACAAATAAAACTCATAATATATTAATATATAGTTATGATAAAAGGAAGTTGAAAATATATCACGAATTTCATCGTAGCTTTTATACAAATCACTTAACAAAGTATATCTTACATTCCAATTTCTTTCATTTATATTTGGTGATTTTAAAGCGCTAAGAATTTTATACAAAACTGATGAAAATGCAATGACTAAAATTTTAAGCTTATTAAAAACAATCACTACAATATACAGCTAACAAGAAGCAAGTGGGTACTACTTAAATGATATTGTTTAACAAATGGTAATAGATTTATGCAACAAATAAATATTAAAGTAAAACCGTAGAAATAATAAAAAATATAGATGAAGCTAATCCTTTTTGGTGAGAGATCCACTAACAGCATCGACCCCATAAACCCAGCTCAAGTCCTTCTTCGTACGAATACGCTGACGCTGGGACTCTGCTCCCTGGTGCTGGCGCGCGAATATACTGCCATCCCTTATCCAAATGAACCTTCAGCCCAGTCTACTTCCAAGTTCACGAGCTTCGTTGATTTTCGTCAGTCTCTCATTGACGTAGAATCGGCGGTGCGGAGCTGGTAACGGTGCCTTCGGTGGTGATGCCGCGAGGAACGCGGGTGCCCATCAGCACTTGATCCTTAAGAGCGCGTCTGCTGAGCCTCACAGCCCCAGGTCTCGGGCGCGACTCTGGCACAGTTTGCGAATACACATTTACCCTTCACACCTCATCCAACTTCACGGCCAAAGTGGTGACAATGTGTCTTAAGTTTTTACTCTTCTCTTCAGGGATGCTTGTGATCTCTATATCATTACACAATAGTTCCTGATAACGCTCGTTCAAATCACACCTAAGTTCTTCAATTGTATCGTTGACGTACTACTATCAGCATGACGACCTTCCGGAACAGGTGTTTAGGTAAACAGGCTTTTAGCTTTTCAATTTTTCCATCGGATTCATCAATTGCAAGTGCTAGACCATCCAAAGTACCATTCAGTAATTTTATTTAGAGACGTGTTGCTCTCATTTCCTCTTTGAATTGACGTACCTCCATTATAAGTAATTGTACTTTTGCTGGCATAGTTTCACTCTGCGCTCTGCTGTCGTCTAATAAGTCCTGGAGACTCACCGCTGCTGCACCTCTATTTCTATTAACCCCTTCTACACCCACACGTACCGGGGTATCCGAGCTATCGGTTTTCGGCTGTTTACTAATACAAAACACACATTTCCATTTAACCATTTGATTTTCTGTCATACTTTTAAATTGGCTCAATTTAATGTTTGCACATTGGAGGTCGTAGGGCTGGTGATACATATTGCATTGAAGATGTTTCTTTGCCATCATGGTTATACTTAGGTTACGAGCTTGAGGTTCGTGACAATAAAAATTGCCGATAGAATTACCAAAATTAACACTTTAATTCACTTTACACTAATTAAAACTTAAAACACTAATAATTAACCATACTGATTCACTTTATTTCGCTCTAAAGCTTCGCTTGTCTCGCCAAATTCAATACTGCCCCGATCGCGTATTGCAGCGCCTTTAAATACACATTTTCACCGATACATCCAGAATATTCAAGTAAATACGCGCGCCAATCGACCAGGTGCCAAAAGTTCGAGTGTCGGGCTTCTAGAAAGCTTAGTTCTTCATTTCGATACTAGATGGCGCTGTCGGTTGAAAGATTAGCCAGACGTCAACTTACGCGCGCAACACTTATATTTAGAACAAACATATGCAAAAAAATATAAATGTAAATAAACAGCAAAATGTAAAAAAATAAGCGCAAAAATCTATACAGATTGGGAGTAAATCCCTGAGTGTAGATTAAATCACTACGTTGAACAGCTACGCCAACCGAACTATAGCTTATGTAGCGATAGTAGCCAATAAAAGCTTAAAGCAGTACTACGTAACGTAACACTACGGATAGAGATGGACACAGATAAAGGCTTGGGAGACTTTAATTATTATGACAGATAAAGCAGGTCATGCCGTGAAAATCCAGAAGCAGGGAATTGTCTATAATTGAAACGTGATCAACGGAGGAGACGGCTATAAGGTCAAGCCAGGTGTCAGCAGAGTGGAAGTAAGGTGTAGGGCGGGTGACCAGTTTAACTTTCAAAGTGTTATGGCACGAATCTAATGTTAAAGCACAGAAACACAACAGTTTTGGAGTTATTTAACGTTTATTTGCGCATTATCACTTGGAATTCTGAACTGTCACACACACAAATCGATAGACAATTTTGTAAGGATTACACCGACATATAGTTCCTGCATAAATACTGTTTTACTGTATGATTTGATTTTTAATCTTAATCTCAAGTATACAGGCGTGCGGTCAGTAACTCTTTCGACTCGCCACTTCCATTATCTAAATTGAATGTATGATAGGATTGTATGATATGATAAGATTGTCCATCAAAATATAATTTTGGATAATTTTGGAATATTTGGCCCGAGTGAACACATATACCTATTGTATGGCAAATGTTTTCTCTAACTATGTATATTACTTTTTCTCGTTTGTAAAGTCGAATAAATAGCGAACTTTCAATGTCCCTTATGTAGATGAAATTGGACCCAGCGGGAACACGTTTGTATGAAAATAGGAATCTTTTTACCCTAAAGTATCGAAAACTTTTACTGCCCCTTATTCATTGTTAAAAACACAGTTTTTAAGTATTTCTCACAGTAGATATTATATTAATTAAATATATTTAATATTTTTAAAACATTTTTAATTATAGCTGTTTAATAAGAATTAATGTTTCTCAAACAAAAATCTAGAAAAATTACGGCGTAACAAATGTTCTTTTGGTCGTATTCAAAAATATGTTTAATTAGAGTACATACATTCTATGGTGGCAAACCATGGTACCCTGGCGTAGTCAGGTTTTCTATACACTAAGTTACGAGGACGTAAAGTTTTATTATAGTAGTAAGTATAGCAATAATCTGACTTAACGTAAGAGAAGTCATCACTTCATTCCATCGCATGGGTATCTTACAATATTACAATTAAAAGTGTACAATTATTATATAAATAAGTGTTATAGTTAAAGTGGCAAGAACGATTTTCATTCCTGATACCTCAAATTCTGAGTCAATAAACAAAAATTAACATTTATGTTTCCCAAAATAAATGGTGTTTGATACAAAGTATAATCTATTCATCCATTCATTATAGCCTAGAAAAGTAGCTGCTGAAGGTAGGCCTCCCCTATAGATTGCCTCAAACGGGTTGCTATAGTTGCCACGCTTGATGGGCAGGGCTGGCAACCGCAGTTATTTTTATTAATTATAATGAAAAAAAATTTATTTTTAACTCCCGAATAAATGTAATCAAAACCGATAAAACCCCTAAAATTAGTTTAATCAAAACATCTTTATATATATATATATATATATATATATATATATATATATTTACGACTGCCTCGTTGGTCTAGTGGTGGTAGTAGTGCGACCCTGTTATTGAGTTTTTCTGTCCAGAAATTCAGTAGCTGCTCGGAGTCAGGAAGTTGGCGGTGTCTCACCCCCTTGCCTCGGAATACACGTGAAGCCGTTGGTCCTGCGCCTGATCTCTCTCCGGTCGTGTCGGTTTACCGTCCCATCGGATTATGAGAGTGAGGGAATAGAGAAGTGCACCTGTGCTTGCGCATACACTTGGGCACTATAACCCCGTCCTGCGCCGATGGCTAGCCTCCGTTGAGGCAGGCCGCCGTGACCGAAATTCGTACTGGAGGACATTATATATATATATATATATATATATATATATATATATATATATAAAATTACGTGTCACGTTGTTTGTATGCGATGGACTCCTAAACTACTTAACCGATTTTAATCAAATTGTGCAGTTTGGTCCAACTTGAGAGATGGCTAGTTTTTTTTGCCCATGAATGACCCACAATTTTTTTTTACGAATTTAAGGATTTTTAATCGGACATGACAGAGGAATATAAATATTATTTATTCTAAAACTCTAGTGGCACTTAAGAATATCAACTACTCCATTTAACCTCGTGTCGTAAGAGGTAACGTAACAGAGGTCGTAGGAGGTAATATTTTAATTTGTTAAAATAAGTAAAACAGAATTTTACTTTTAACAGCTGAATAAAAATAACAAACTGTGGTTGTCGATCCGCTTGCCAAGCGTGGCACCTATGGAAATCCGTTGCAATATTTTTTAGCACTTGTACCTCCTCCCAGAAATGAGTGGAGGCCTGTGCCCAGGAGTGGGATAGTGTATAGGCTACCTCTTACCGCCTGTAAATTTTCAATCATTCAATCATTAACCCTTAATTCCCTATGAAATCTCCATGCAGTCGCATGCGCTTGGCAAATCCCGAGTGGTCAATGCGACCGCACCCATCCACAGCACTTAAAACCATTAATACTTACATTTAGAGACTACTACTATAACTATATCAAAGTTGGGTATTAAAAAATTGATACAAAATTTTCTATCCCGTGGTCTAAAGAAAAGTCAGGTTTTACTTCATTACAACGAGATTTTATTGTATTTTGATAACAAAAAACATACCAAGCGGATGTCGGCAGAATAAAAATCGCAATTATTTCAATTCATATTACTCGAAATTATTTACGTATAAAGATAAATTTTATTCATACAAATACTTTCGTTATTATTTTATAATAAACATTATACTAAAACACTAATAAAACACTAGAAAAATCCAAAAATCAACACAATAATATTCACACGAAAATGGCGTACGAAATGAACGAGATTATAAATAAATATCCATAGACTACCTAACTTTTTCTTCCACTAGAGGATAGAAAATTTCATATTAATTCTAAAATGCCAAACTTTTTTTACAGAAAAGTAGTCTTTAAACATAAGTAGTTATGGGTTAAAGTGCTGTGGATGGGTGCAGTCAAATTTGACCTCTTGAATTTTGACAGATTATCGAAGCGGTTAAATTTAGACACTTGTCGTTTGAGAGCTTAATTACAGCCTATCACAAGTCCACTGGTAAACATAGACCCCCACATCGATTACTTGATATGGGGGATATTTGACATAGTTATAATATAGCAGACGCGATGGCAGCTACGGCTTTCTTTAATAACTTTGAGTTGATATCAAGAAAATGCTGGCCCACTGCGGGTCTAGTTTCCACTCTGTTATTGTTTACGACACTCACGACATAATATGGGGTTGTGAATTCTCTTACACCGCCAATAGACTATACTGTAAATTTAAAGAAATGCTTTTATTGCGCACAAAGAAAACTAAAGATGATAAGCTAAGATCCGCATAATAAAACAAAATGATGTGTCTTACCTAGTTCGAAGAGTACCTCCCGCCCTATTCCTTTGACTATGATATATTATATCACACGAGCATCTTAGCTAATAATTTTTTTAAATCTTTAATATTATGGATTCCTCACTGTAGTAACGCATGTTTCTTTGAAGTATAAAAAACAAAATCATTTTATAGTTTGTGTTTTTTCTGTATATCGATGAAATGTTCCAAACCAGTAACATATATTGCTATACAGACGACAGCACTGGTGATGCTTTTTACACGTTGTCCAAAACCGGAAAAAACTTGTCTGAAGTCGAATTTTTATTGAAAAAAGCCTCGAACTGGAGGTCACTAAATCTAGTCCAGTTGAAGCTGCAGTATACACAAGTTTGCGCTTTTAATGCTAAAAGAATTCTTCTGCGTATATCCTCAGTTTCAGGGCACTCACATCGGAATCTTTGGCGTGCACATACGTGGCGTGCTCAGCAGAACGGGATAGTATTTTATGTCGGTACACTACTGGCAACTTAAGAGGGCGCAATTTCGTTTTCACATGGACGATGTAAATTATGCACTATTGAAATTAGTGCATTGGCTTTACGCCAATAATTTGCTCTTAAACGGCTATAAAACTAACAATACTTAATATTAAACATTCGAATACCAATGTGCTCTTATATGGGGAGAAGTAAATTCTTGATATAGGGAGAAGTAAATTCTAGTGGATAGCACTGTATTTCTTGGAATTACTACTGACTATAAGCTTCAATGGGAATCCCATATATCTAAATTAGCAATCACACTTACTTTTGCAGTATATGCTTTAAGGAATAATGAAGAAGTCTCACCAAGGTTGGATATTTTATAGAATTTTGCTGTGGAATAACGCGAATGACATTAAAGCCTTATATAGTTTTGTAAAAGAGAGCCGTACGGGTCATATATAACTTAAATTGCAAATAGTGCGTCAGAGAAAATTTTTAATAAATGAACATATTAACTTTGGCATCGCGATTTATTTAAGAAAATGTAATATATGTACATAAAACACGAATAGCTTTGCTTTGATATGAATAAAGATGTTCATACTTTAAAACATTGAACTGAAAGTACGTTTTCCACTAGAAATTTTCAGAAAATGTAAAATTAAACTCTACTCACAAAATTGAGTTACAAGATCACTGGGAAGTTGCTTCGCTTAATTGAAACATAATATCTAGTGAAGGTTGGAAGGGTTAATTCACTTTTGTGACGTCTATTGCAGTTTTCTAGTAGTGCATGAAATGTTTTGCTTCGTTTTTTATTTCTTAGTTATATCTAAAAAATCGTCCTGATATTAATTCATTAATCTTATTTTTATTTTTTGTTGGTGTTTGATATAAGACAGCTTGAATTAAACAAAATAATATAAAATAAGGGTGACAAACGACCCCACATTCCATGTGATGGTAAGTGGATGTTGTAGTCTATAGACATCTATATTTATCCATATAGTATATATCCTGTGGACTAAGATGGAATGTCTCATTTCCAGTAAAAAGGTTCTCCGATTTTTTACATTCACTATACGAAACACAGCCGCATTAAGCTGCTATTTTGCGCTGGTATTCTGTGAGAGCGCATTCCGTCCCCAGCCAAGCTGACCCATTCGTGATACAGTCATATTATAGATGCAGCGTGGCTCCACCGTGTAGAAATTGATAAACTGTTTTTGCTAATTTCTCGACCTTTAATTTTAACATATATTTTAGTTCACGACGCTCATAAATGATTGGGAAGGAATTTGTAAGTATAGCATTCACGTATTTTTAAAATAATCTTACCCTTCAACCAGTTTAATAGCGACGTAAAATCGTGAAAGCAACATCCTGGACGTTATGTACGACGTACGTCCAGATGTCATAGTTAACCGCAGGTACCAGAGATCAAAATTATTAATTTTTGTTTCGATCTACACAGTATGAACTTAAAGTATCTTGAATTCTTGCAGTTGTATGCTTAGGTTGGATTTCATTTTATTAATTTGTCCTATGTAAGAAAGACCACATTCACAATGAAGCTAGTACACTCCTGCATCTTGCAGAGGGACATTACACTTGAATGATGGTAAAAACTGACCAATCTTCTTCTGGGGTTGAAGTATGTTTTATTGGAAGCGCGTTTCAGGATGTAGCTAATCTTGTCAGAGAGACACTGGATCCTACAATTCCTCTTTCATCTCATTCAGTCTGTCATGTCAATCCACGTCTACACACGGCCAGTTATAACTGGTCCAATCGGCAGCGTCATGCCATATTTTTTATGATAAGAGTGATAAACGTGTACACAGTCCGCCTCATGGTATGTGGTGTTCGTAGCCCATAGACATTTACATCTGTACTCGTTGTTATCTATGTCATTGTTACATGTCATTTCATGTCTCTACAATCACCATACGTAACACAGAACCAGACTGATCGAAACAGAGAGCCGACCATATTCGTACTACAAGTATAATATAGCTGCAGTGGCACTGTCACTTATAATAGTAGATGACTGTACACTATAAGAAAGTCACCCACGGCACAATTGAGCTATTTAGCTTTTAATACGGTGAAATAGAGAAGTGAGTGCACGTCATTGCAACGCCGCCTCCACGTCGCCATGACTCAGGTCTGCAAGCGCAGTTGCATTGATCAAATGTAAACAATAAACTTTTGATAAAAAGTAGAGGTCATTTACAAATAGTTAACAAAAAACTAAAGAATAATTTTCCAAACCAAAGTTCTTGAAGTTGGTGCTAATTATATTGGTTATGTGAAAATTTATTTCAAAAATTATTTTATTGTTTTTAGGATTTTAAAATCGGCTTTCACTTTTTACTAAATGCTTATTGTTTTTTCCTTTTCAGTAGACTAAAAACTAAAATGTCGACTTTATCTTAAAATTGTTACATTAGAAAATATTTCCCTATTCTTTCACCATAATTAAGACATTTTCACCAAATAACCCCCCCATAAATGGGTTATATATACTAGAAACATATAAGAGAAAATTTCTTAACTAATGGTGTATAATCTAAATCCTGAAGTACAATCTATTTAACTAAAACAAAATCATTAATATCGATTCCTAATTGACTTAAATTGCGTAATATGCATACTAATAATATGAAAATTTAAGAAAACTTATAAAATACTCGTTGATCATGAGCTGTGATCATGATTCTAAAAAGTATTCTAGGGAATTATCGGGGTATCTGATCAGGATACTAGGATAATGTTATTAAATTATTGCATCTTCTTTGACACGTGTACACATTTTTAAGTTAATCGGTAGTCTACCTAATATTTCATTTTACGAGGGTATGATAAAAATAAAAAATAGCCTCGTATTAGTAATTGGATATACTACGAAAGAAATAAAGTCCAGTATTAGTCCTGTTGGTTAACATTGGGAAAAATTGAATTGGTATTGAATGAGGTCACATCCTGTTTATTTTGTATTTCACGTACACAAAGGATCGAAAATTTCATATATTGTTCTTCAAATGTATTTTGGCCGAACTTGTGTGACCCAGCTTTAATATTCATAATCTTTATTAGATTTACGGGTTTCTTCTATTGGCCGATCGACTTATTTTTTTAGTATATAAGGATTACAGGTAAGGTTACATACTACGTACATGCATAATTTGCTTACAGGGCTTGTTAAACTTGCGAGTATACTCACAATCTTATATATATATATTATTATGTTCGGCTTTTGGTATTTGCAGAATAGTAAGCTGATCATGACTGCTATTCTGTTCTGTTCGAAAAAAGATGGTTTATTAACTTACATGACACTGGTGTGTGATCTATTGTTTGAGCATACCTAAAGTGAGGAAACAATAAAGAGACGAGCACTTTTTATATAATTAAAAAAAATATGCAACAGAGAATAGATACGAGGCAATAAACACACTTATACAATATTTTTTGATTCAAATCTGTGCCTCTGAAACGAATATAAAATAACAAAAAAGTGAAACAAACTTTCTTCCTCATTTTATTCCTCATTCCTTTTATCCTTATCATTCACTTTATGGTGAATGACGAGAATCAAAGCGGCTTAGAAGCGGTGACATGTAAGTTCGTCTGTCACTTCAGCTTTGTTTTTTTTTTACGCGGCAGAGTCACGCTGTACATAGGTTATGGTTGTAGCATGAATGTGTTTCGTATGATGAGTGCAGAAAACCGGATATCATATTTAGTAGAGACGAGGCATTCCGTCTCAGTCCTCAGGAGAGACAACGTATCAGCATTTTGATTCTTTATCAAGCGCAAATTTTTTTGGGCCACAGCATCCACATACCATCGGATGAACGGTGCGCTCGTTTGTCGCCTTTATACAATAAAACATAAAAGAGTAACACAAATATAGCCACTAATATAACCCTCCATTTATCTACAACCGCAGTTAGTTTGAACATTTATTTGCGGTCGTGCAAGTTAGTCTTCTCTCCAAAGTAATAGTAGCAACTGGAATATCTGCTGCATTTAGCAGTTGTATGAGGATGGGCGTTGTCGTGCATGAGCGTTAATACTTGGCGTATTTGTAGTCGATGGTGGCAGGTTTTTGTTATTAGTACTTAGCTACGGTAGTTTTCAGCAGTCATGGTGTTTCTGATCCAAAAGAATTCCAACGCGAATTCCTGCCCAAACCATAATCGTCCCACCGTGCTATGGATGGATTTCCTGAGCGTGTTGTAGATGGCTCTTACGACCAGGAACTTGCCGACACTCTTTGCGAATCTGGATAAAAATCCAATCGGGACTCATCAGTAAACAGCAGAACAGACCACTGGTTACCTTCCCAGAATAAATGTTCAAGAGTCCACTGTTATCTTAGCCTACGATTTCCTCAAGTACGAAGTACGAAGTCCCCTCACAGTTTGGTTAGTCACAAGTAACTGGTGCTCTGAATGGAACTTTTGAACCACCTACATGGCCATATGATTTGGTTGGCGCATCGCGACAACTTGCAAAAATTGATCTCGTCGTCGGGTGGTTATACGCTTCCCGCCTGAGTGCCTTTCAACCACTTCACGAATTGCGAGATAACGTGATCATAATCTTGATATCACGTTATGTTTTGTTCTAATCTCCAATAATCCGTTGAGTAGACCCATGCCATGCATGCACCTGCATGCCTACTACCCTTAACATTTCCTATGTAGTTAAATGCCGCATGATGCATACAGTGGTTTAAATTCGAAATTAATTGCTAACTTGTTTTAAAATTTTAATTTAACACTAAAGCCACCAAAAACTGAAACCTTCGAACTTCGCTAAAATTACGCCGCGGAATTTTTTTTAAATATATTTTATCAAACTGAAATTTGGAATCATCAAAAAAGACCTCCAAAATAAGCTTCCTTCAAAAGATTTTAAAACAAAATTATATTATCCCTATACGGGATTGATGTATATAATTTAGTGTTCACCCAAATCTTGAATATCTGAATCATCTGGAATTTCGCAGTTAAGAACTGATGATAATACTCGTACAATGTTTTCTTGATTGTGATGTATACTGTATACTCACTAGAATCATTTCACCTCATGTTGTTTTTATAATGAATAAGAGTGAAAACGCGTAAATTGTCCACACGTGGTAGAGCCATGCTGCAGTTATATTAGTAGTATAGTTGTAGCACGAATGGGTCGGCTCGATCGGGGAAGGACCACGCTCTCACAGAATACCAGCGTGAAATAGTAGCTTAATGCTGCTGTATTTCGTATGGTGAGTGTAGAGAACCGGAGACCCTTTTTACTGGAAATGAGGCATTCCATCTCAGTCCTCACGGGTGACAACGCATCTGCATTTTGATTTGTAATGGAAGATAGATGTAGATGTCTATGGGCCGCAGCAACCACTTACCATCAGGTGGACTGTGTGCTCGTTTGTCAGCCTATTCTATAAAAAAAAACTTGATGGTAAGTGAATGCTTTGGCCCATAGGAGCCTACATCATCATCAATTGACAATGAAAATGCAGTTGCGTTGTCACCCGTTTTAAGAAATAATAGTCTCCTGTTCCCTACTTTCACTATTCGAAATACTGCATCGTTATTCTGCTGTTTCACGTTGGTTTTCTGTAAGATTATGGTTTTACCTCGATCGAGCCGTGGCATTCGTGCTGCAACTATGTATATCTATATCGCGTTTCTACCCCCGTAAAAGTCACGATCAATGGGGGTTGTTTAAATTTTAAAGTTTTAATCCCCTTATTATATAGCATAATAAAATGTGTTTTGTACCTTGAGTATTCATTAATTATTTCAAAGTTTCAACAGTTTTAAATAAGAACGATGAAGCTCTTAAAAGCTTAAACATTTTAACATAATTTATTAAAATGAGAGAAATATAAACATGCATAGCTTTATCAATAATTATACTGTATTTGAAAATAATTTAATAAAATTAAAAAAAAATAGAACTGGCTGGACAGTGAATAATGCTGTTATAATCCAGGCTACGTTTTTAAGTACCTCCACAGAAAGAACTATTCTATTTAATCTGATTAGATCACAGTAATTATCACCATTATTATCACAGTCTATATAGGTCAACATATTATGCTTTCCTATAGATTTTCTCATAGAAGGATATAACGGAGGTAGGCTACTTGCCATTTTTACTTTTTTAGAGCAGCTACATCGGTTGTAGCATGAATAGGTTGACATGATCGGGGTAGGATAACGCTCTTGCAGAATAAAAGCGTAAAATAGCAGCTTAATGCTACTGTGTTTCGTGTGGTGAGTGTAGCGAACCTCAGTCCTCAGGGGTGACAACGCACCCCCCCGAACGGGTTCCCGCCTTGTCGTGGCGGGGGGCTTAGTAGCCGTGGCTTGGTCTCCCACGGTGAACAAAGATGAACCCACGTGGCTGGCCCGAGGTGAAGGGCCGGCCTGAGGTGGCCACTCCGAGTGGGCTTGGGGAGCCCACTTCGGATGTGTGCTGGTGGACCGCAGCGAGTGGGGACTCCGCACCCTCTACCGCTGCAGCCGAGGTGGAGTCGCGGAGGAAGAGGAGTGTTGGTATGGCGATGCGCCACTCGCCCTATCCTCCGCGACTCAAACGGGGCCGCACCGTTGATGCGGTGGTGATGGGGCTGCGGGGGGAGAGGATTGTCGGTATTGCTTTGTTTGTTCTCCGCGCAAAGTTAACCATTTAAGTTGTAAGAGAAATGAGCTTGAACATTTTAGTAAGCTATATTGTGATCTACCGTGAATGTCTCAGTGCGGTAAGAGGCGTTTAGAAGTTAACGAAATAGGAGATCAGGCAGCAACAATTTCCTGATAACAAACTAAAATAATAAAAACCTTCACTTGCGAACCCACCCGACGGATGTGTGGACAATGATATTTTTATAGCATAAGGGAGTCCACAGCACACAGTCCACCTGATGGTAAATAGATGCTGTAGCCCATAGACATCTACATGTATCCACATAAAGAATTCAAATGTAGAACCCTTTTTTTTAACATGGGGAAATGCCTACGCATACCCGCCTCGCGGGGGCAAGTACGGGTTATGTCGGACTCGCACCGACTAAAACCCCATGGTGTTCCACCTTCGTCGCATATTGGCAGGGCTACGGGAAAGCTTTCGCACACTTCCGCGGCCCTACCAGCGACTGCCGCCCCATGGCAGCACCTCCTCGGGAGAGGAATATTCCTCCCCGTTCTCCTTCCCAAGTAAGGCGCACCAGAACACATGGCACGCCTTGCTCCACGGCCTCCAATTGCATCTGCGCAACAGACGCCCCCCGCGTCCGATGCGCGAAGGCCATGGGGCCAGGAAAAACGAGCACTTAGAAGTACTAGCCTTCCCGACCCCAGCGGCGGATCTGGTCTATGGCTCCGCCGCCAACCAAGATTCGGCTGCGGAGGATAGGGAGAGCGGCGCCTCGCAATACCGACAATCCTCTCCCCCCGCAGCCCCATCACCACCGCATCAACGGTGCGGCCCCGTTTGAGTCGCGGAGGATAGGGCGAGTGGCGCATCGCCATACCAACACTCCTCTTCCTCCGCGACTCCACCTCGGCTGCAGCGGTAGAGGGTGCGGAGTCCCCACTCGCTGCAGTCCACCAGCACACATCCGAAGTGGGCTCCCCAAGCCCACTCGGAGTGGCCACCTCAGGCCGGCCCTTCACCTCGGGCCAGCCACGTGTGTTCATCTTTGTTCACCGTGGGAGACCAAGCCACGGCTACTAAGCCCCCCCGCCACGACAAGGCGGGAACCCGTTCGGGGGGGTGCGTTGTCACCCCTGAGGACTGAGGTTCGCTACACTCACCACACGAAACACAGTAGCATTAAGCTGCTATTTTACGCTTTTATTCTGCAAGAGCGTTATCCTACCCCGATCATGTCAACCTATTCATGCTACAACCGATGTAGCTGCTCTAAAAAGTAAAAATGGCAAGTAGCCTACCTCCGTTATATCCTTCTATGAGAAAATCTATAGGAAAGCATAATATGTTGACCTATATAGACTGTGATAATAATGGTGATAATTACTGTCATCTAATCAGATTAAATAGAATAGTTCTTTCTGTGGAGGTACTTAAAAACGTAGCCTGGATTATAACAGCATTATTCACTGTCCAGCCAGTTCTATTTTTTTTTAATTTTATTAAATTATTTTCAAATACAGTATAATTAGTGATAAAGCTATGCATGTTTATATTTCTTTTATTTTAATAAATTATATTAAAATGTTTAAGCTTTTAAGAGCTTCTTCGTTCTTATTTAAAACTGTTGAAACTTTGAAATAATTAATGAATACTCAAGGTACAAAACACATTTTATTATGCTATATAATAAGGGGATTAAAACTTTAAAATTTAAACAACCCCCATTGATCGTGACTTTTACGGGGTAGAAACGCGATATAGATATACATAGTTGCAGCACGAATGCCACGGCTCGATCGAGGTAAAACCATAATCTTACAGAAAACCAACGTGAAACAGCAGAATAACGATGCAGTATTTCGAATAGTGAAAGTAGGGAACAGGAGACTATTATTTCTTAAAACGGGTGACAACGCAACTGCATTTTCATTGTCAATTGATGATGATGTAGGCTCCTATGGGCCAAAGCATTCACTTACCATCAAGTTTTTTTTTTATAGAATAGGCTGACAAACGAGCACACAGTCCACCTGATGGTAAGTGGTTGCTGCGGCCCATAGACATCTACATCTATCTTCCATTACAAATCAAAATGCAGATGCGTTGTCACCCGTGAGGACTGAGATGGAATGCCTCATTTCCAGTAAAAAGGGTCTCCGGTTCTCTACACTCACCATACGAAATACAGCAGCATTAAGCTACTATTTCACGCTGGTATTCTGTGAGAGCGTGGTCCTTCCCCCGGTCGAGCCGACCCATTCGTGCTACAACTATACTACTAATATAACTGCAGCATGGCTCTACCACGTGTGGACAATTTACGCGTTTTCACTCTTATTCATTATAAAAACAACATGAGGTGAAATGATTCTAGTGAGTATACAGTGTACATCACAATCAAGAAAACATTGTACGAGTATTATCATCAGTTCTTAACTGCGAAATTCCAGATGATTCAGATATTCAGTATAACCTCGATAAAAATTAATACCAATATTAATTTTGATTTAACATGTAACATTAATAATGAGATAATTAATAATAGAGAGGCAGTAACCGTGAAGTTCTAACATAAATTTTAGATTTAATGCTCCCTATTGATAGTTCGTCTAATGATTTTTATACTGTGTAAGACGGAAATGAAGGACAACGTCAAAATTAATTAATTCACCCCGTACATTATGTTACTATACCTTATGTTTAACTATAATATAGGGTAAGGTTTGAAATTAAGTTGCTTGAATTATGGGGTTGTGGGTGGTGGGGAGGGCGGCGCGAGATTTGTAGAGTCGTCCCCCACTTCCCCCCTGTCGGTATTGATTAATTTATTTTATAAATTTTTAAAAATCTCATTTTGAAATTATTTTTTGACTATTAACCTGATTTACGGGGGAAGGGATTTGGGGGAGGGAAGCCCCACGCCAGTCAACTTAGCGCAGTCGCTTCTCTCGCTCACTCGACCCCACCATCCCCTTCTAATCGTACCTGTCCGAGTCGGGGTGCCTTCTTACACTCAATAAAATACTGAATTATTAACTTTTATAATTAATTTAAATTACACACATAATTTATACCTTCAACCATTTGTGAAAAATGATCCAGAGGGGTAGCGAAGTCGTCAAAAAACAGGTCGAGGCAGATAAAAATGTTAGGGAGCACATTCACGTAAACTCGGATACAACGGAGTGACGTAAAGTATATTTGTCACTGTCAACAAAATAGCCGGCCTAGTGCCGGCTATTTTGTTGACAGTATCCTATACGGCCCCAAGCGGTTGTTCAGCTGTTGACCTTTGATGGGCTGTAATAGCACAGATCATTTAGACTGATATTATAAATATTTAGAACAAACACAGTGAAAGTAATGGACCTTTTTTATAGTAGTACAACTGCATAATAAATATAAGGTAATGACACAATAGTTGCGGTTTAAGAATATCCACTGTACACCAAATCATGTCGTGGATGTCGAAAGAGATGACAGAGGGCATCCACTTACCATCAGGTGGACTGTGTACTCGTTTGTCACCCTTATTCTATATTAAAAAAGCAAACCAGGGGTGGTTAGCAGTGTATTCTTCATAACAACTTTATCACAAAAAAACTGCGGTTGTCAACCGGCCTACCAAGCTTGGCAACGATATCAAATATTTATGAGGCATTCTATGAGGAAACCTACTCTTATGTATTATCATACATCTGAAGGTAAATGAATGTTGTGGCCTACAGAGGTCTATATCTATTGTCGATTAAGTCAGAAGTGGACTTTGATATCCTGTTCTTATTTAGTTTTTTTCCGGCTGCTATAAGAAAGATGCTGCTTTCCATCTTCTCTTTTAGTGCTCCTTTGTTGCCTCACAACACTTGCATGGTGATATGGGCTAGTGGATATTCTAATACCGCATCACACGGTCAATGGAATGCCGTAACGTAGATGGATTTTGAAGTCATAAATTAATTTGTGCCTTATGTTTTGGTGTACTTTATTTGCGAAAGAAGTGGATATGACCTTTCCGAATTAGGGACCCCTATGAGTTATCTGTCGCTGGTAGACTTAAAATGCTTATAAATAGAGATTAGATTAATAGGTAGTGGATGTATATACAACATGTAACAAAAACCCTGTAGTTCCCATTAACTGCGTTATTAGAATCAGTATCTAAGTATATAGAAATATTTTTTTTCAAAAAAACGCATTTGAAAAAAATTAATTTTACTGAAAAAAAAATTAATTTCAAAATTGTATGTGGTTTTATTATATCTGCATTGGCCGAGGAGTAAGAGGATTGTCAAAGACCCCGCATTACCGATACTCGTCTAAATAAGAGGTAATACAACCACATACAATTTGCAAATAATTTTTTTTTCAGTATAAATAATTTTTTTCAAATGCGTTTTTTTGAAAAAAAAATATTTCTGTAAGCTTGGATACTCATTCTGATAGCACACTTAACGGGGACCACAGGGTTTTTGTTACATGTTGTATAAGTGAACGTATGAGCAGCTTTGATCACTGATAGACATACTGGTTAACATCGGATGTGAAATATCTAGACCGGTCACGGGGAGCAAAGTCAAATGTGTGAGACCTTAAAATCACTAATCCGTTTGCAAAACATTGCGATAAAAGAAAATTTCACTTTCTAATGGGAGAATACCATGACCTGCAGTGGACTTTTACAGATGAAGAAGAAGAAGAACAAGTGCTAGTAACGATAAGATAATCTCGTTAAATACTGATTTGGAAAAAGTAGTTAAGAAATACTTTCTCAATCAATTAATGAATATTTAAGTCGCTCGTCAGTAAACATATGACGACATTATACTTTTTGTGACATAATATTGCAGACATCAAAATTAGTTAGCTTATAGTGCAGTAATATGATTGAAAATTAAATAAAAATACAATTTGTGGCGTCGGTATCATCGCGCCACAAGCGAAACACATCGAAGCTACCACGAACTAGCTCCTGTTACTCAAGTTAACCTTTTACAGGAGCTAGGATCACATGGATATGTATAAATTCGTTTTTGTTACAATAAAGATTTTTCAAGATTTTTTCAATATTTTTCAAGAAAAAGATTTTTCAAGCTTAAATCGCGTTATTATAGTTCCGAAATAAAAACAAAATAGACCGAATAGTTCCAAACTATCACATGGAGCGTTGGCCGCTCCCAGGGCATTACATCTTGCCCGGCGGGAGATCTCCTCTTTTACTTACACACCCAAAGTGGTGACCAACCAACGTGATCTGAACACGCAACAAACAACCTTCGGATATTACAACTTCAAGCTTTCATTATCTTCAAGAACCCCTACCATTCACTTATGAGAATCGTCTTCTGCAGTCTCCAGTTTCTGCAAGCCAGTCCAACTTGTCTTCATCTCGACTAACCGCAGATTTATAAGGCAGACTTCTGGCACTTGCTCCGGTATATCGTTCTCACCGGTATCACTTGCCAGTGCGTAGTACAGCATGAATTACAAACCGGCATATCGTTCGCATTGGTGTTACTTGCCCTTACGCACACAGCATGCATTTCCCACCGGTATTAAGGAAGTACCGGCATTATCGACTTCCGGTCTGAGCAGGGGGGTGATGTGGCAGCGCTTTTATCACGCCGCAAGCAAAATACATTGAAGCCTAAATCGCGCTAACAAAGTTCCGAAATAAAAATAGTATATATAGGAAACTTCCCAACTATCGGGTGAACATACGGGGTGCTGGCCGCTCCCGGACATAACACTTTGCCCGGCGGGAGACCTTCCCTTTTCCTTCCACCGACAAAAATTGATTTGAAAAACTCAAACGTAATTATAATATAAATAAAGATTGTAATAATTAAAATGCATTAATGTAAATTTTGATGATTTTATTTTTTGCTTTATATTAGTTTTGTTTTGTAATATTTATAAAAGGGTTGAATTTGGGAAATTTAAATAATTAATATTTGAATTTAAAAAAAATATTTACTTGTAAGACTTGATGTCGCCGATACATTATATTCAAAGATAGTTTCATTAAATTCCTTTCAATGAATTTAAATACGGTATACCAGACGTTTGCAACTTTACGCGACAGTAATTGTGTTATGCGCTTCTGAATACTAAGAGCTTTAAAAATAGATACGGTAGTGGCAACAAAGAGAACGCTTTGCTAACTTTAATGAATACCTTTAAATACTGTCGGATATTTGGTACTATTCAATAATTTATTCAAGATTACAGAGATTCTGAAATACCATCTTAGAGTTAAATGTTTTTTGTGTAGTGGTGTGGGTGACAAACAACCACATAGTTCACCCTTGGTTGGTAAGTGTATGCCCATAGACCCATGACAACTAAGAAGATATGCCTTGTTTCCGGTAAAAAGGGTTTGCGGTGCTCTACACTAAGTATACGAAACACATTTTACATACAAAACAACAGCAGCATTAAGCTACTATTTTACGATCGTATTCTGTAGGAGGGTGTTTTTTCCCGAGTCGAGCCAATACATTCGTGTTACATATTATAATAAAAATAGAAAAATAAATGCTAGATTTACGTAACGGGATCTCCAGGCAAGAGTACCTACAATCATATCATATTTAAGATTGACAGCACGAGATCATGCAATGTAGGTCAAAGGGCTTGCCACGTAATGGTGGTAAAAGAGGATCCACTACCTCATATCCTCATACCGCGTGTATCGTAAGAGACGACAAAAGGAAACAAAGCAGGAGATTTGCAGCGACGTGTTTTTTTATTGCTTTTAACTAAGAAAAGTTCAGTTGGGATGGTAACCTGCCAGCCATTCGTGACGAATAATCGTAACGCATGGCTGGCAGGCATAAGCATTTGCCATAAGGCAAATATTATTTTTGGGGAAATCTATGGGGAGACATAATAGTTGTCACACTTTGATAGGTTGTAACGAATAGAGAACAAACTTATTGGATGTTATGCAATCGCAACGATAGATATTTTTTAGCAATTTATTTTACTGTTTTAGGAAAGTCAAAAGAAAAGAAAAAGAAACTTCTAGTAACACTTAATATTGCAAGATATCGCAGATTGATTTTTATAGTTCTAAGTGCATTCTCTGATTTCCCACGCGACTTGCATCAGCCGTATTTTTATTAAAAACTATATGTAGGGAATAGTGCAAATGTGATTGCGCATACACTCGAGCAATATAATCCTGTCCTGTGCAGATGGATCCTGTCCTGTGATCTCCGTTGAGACTGGCTTATTATCGATAGTATCTTAATCATAAAATGAACGAATTTATTACAGGTTGCACTTTTAAGAAACTGGACCCATCACAAATCGATCATTGTTTTCTAGAAAAAAAAAATTCTTTTTGAAAATTGTTTCAACTCGTTCAAAAATGCAATACCGATTTAGAGGAACTAGGTTGAAATTTCACTGTGACCCCGACTATTCATACCGGGTTTAGATCTCCGAATACTAAAATGTTGTTAAGTTAGACGTGGTCGATTTTAGTTATATAATCAAAACGACATATCTTTTTTATTTTTATTTTAAATGTACTACCAGGTACCATATTAATATAAGTGATACTTCCGTAAGCGATTACAAGTACGTTTAACATGCTTATGTTAGAAGTGGTTCACCACAGTAGTCTAATGGCGGATTTGTATTCATGACTCTGAGTTGGAGTCCACACTAGAGTGATACTGGTAGGCTATTAGGCTTCTGTCGCTTTAAAGAAATTACATCGGCGTCATTGCTTAAATATCTAATTGTGCTTTTGTTTAAAATCAAAGTAAAGTCAAGTTACATCCCACTGCGTAGCACAGGCCTCCTCTTCATTAAGAGAGAGTTATGGAGCAAACATACCGACATGATGTTGCAGTGTATGTTGGTGGATTTCACATGTCCTCGAAATATTTTATTTCTCAGATGTTTCCTCATAATATTTTCCTTCAGTGTCGAGCTCGTGATAAATCAGCTATTAAATTTCAATTTTCAATTTCGTTAGTGTTGACGGGAATCGCATACTGTGAAATTTACAGAGAGCGCTTATACGAAACGGTTACCCAAATGCAGAACTGAGGTTGTAAATTCATTAAACACTAACTGTGTATAAAATGAACTTCATATCACCACTTTGTTTTTATGCAAATGCTATTATAGCGAGGTTAACAACTTTATTAAATTTTAATTACAATCGTTATGCATTTAAGAAGAAAGTTCGCAAACATTATTTAAATAAACTGGCAGAATAATCTTATTAGCAGTGTAGTATAACGTTTGTGATTTATTTAATTTATAATTACATTATATAATACTATGCATGCATTGAAAGTTTTTGATATTTAATTATATAAAATATATATTATATTGATTTATAATTACATACTATAATAAAAAATTCCGTCTTTTAAGGTTTCACACACCTACTTCATATTTTTATCTCTGCATCACACTAAGGTTGAGCGGTAGAGAATGCTTCAGGAATTAAATCGCCTATACGTCTTATTGTATGAAGCTTAAATAAATAAATAATTAGTCTTTACTCGTAAACGTTCAACACTTGCAGATCCATAGTACTTACTACTACTTACGTACTTTAAACTCAATTTAATATATTAAATTAATAATTTCTTTATGAATATTTAAATTTAAATTTTTGTTTTAGTTTTTCTATATTATAGTTTTTTATATTGTGTGTAATAATAAAGGGATAGAAATATTATGATGGCATTATTATACAATACCCCTTTAAAGAGAAAATCTATTGGGGGCTTATGTTTAACAGTGGATTTTGATATGCTGTACAAAACGAATGAAAAAACGAATACGTCATTGAGAATAAATAAAACGTAGTTGTTAAGTCAATAAATTTCAACAGAGAGCGCAGCAGCAGTAGCGCAATAATACATCAGCTTTGTTGATTGTGTACACTGCTACTCGTAGTAAACTCATATGTGGTCCTGAAAACAGTCGAGGGACAAACTTTACGTTGTAGTTTTGATTGCTTAAAACATCGATCACTAATTTTTTAAAAGTTTTTTATTAATGATCAGTGGCTTAAAATTAACATTTTAAGCAAGCTTATTAGTAAGTAATGTGTAATGTTATATGAACCATTTAATTTCACGAGCCGACAACGGATGGGAAAGGAAGACGACCTGGTAAGATATGCAGGAAGCCGATTGATTTGAAAAGTTTGGGTGCGTGAAAGCGACGAAAGGCATTGCCGGGGTAAACGATCAAGTGAACTGTATTAGCGGTGTTCAAAAGGAACCAAAACTAGATGGCGGATGTGGCACGTGGCAGAGTTTCGACAATATAATTGCTACGAAATTAACTGTGCGTTGGCCGACACGACGGGATATGAGCTGCTGCGGAAAAGGAACAACAAATAAAACAGTTCAAAATTAAGGATGCTCAGGCTCAGGACCATGCTTTTTGGCATTTATAGGGGGAGGTCTATATCATAGTGTCTGTATCAGCAGTGGTCTCGTGAAGGGCTGTAATGGTAACGGTGAATGTAAATAGCCTTTATACGTCCCACTGCTGGGTGTAGGTCTTCTTTCATTACTAAAAGGGTTGTATGGAAAAGAAATATCTGTCGCACTGTCCTAATGCGTGTTGGCAAACTTCACGTGACTTTCAATATTTTTTTTTAATTTCTCAAACATACACAATTCCGCACAATGTTTTTTTCCCGTCAAACATGTAGTATATCTGCGTTTAGAATTGAAATTAATAATTTAATTGGGTTCAGAAAATCAAACTTTAAAAATTAACAGCAAGCGCTTAGAACTTAAGCAACTCACGACTCCACAATATAAGCGTATCATTTATAAAATAACGAAGAAAAACTGACTCTTAGTCCAGTTGATGTTAAGTGAATGCTGTGGCCTATAGACATCTATGTTTATACATATTAAGATTCAAAATATAGATTTATTGTTACTCCCTAGGACTAAGATTGGATGCCTTGTTTCCAGTAAAAAGGGTCTCCAGCTATTTACACTCACCGTACGAAACACAGCAGCATTAAGCTGCTATTTTACGATGGTATTTCGTGAGAATGTTGATAATATAATATAGATAATCTATACATTTAAATAATATTGTCCGTTTGAATTAATTGGCTTCTGTTAAGTTAAGGGGTTTAGTAGCACGCTATTATTACATAAATAACTAATAAATAAAAAATATATCAAATAATTTATTTTTCTTCGCTAAACATAAATTAATTACATATTTGATTGGGATCTGAATTTAAGCAAGTAATGCCTGTGTTTGGAAACCCCGCTCTTCCTTACCTAACCATACGTTTTTTAATTTAAAAAACCAAAAATGACAAAAACTAATTACTCTAATTTAAAAACAAAAATTTACAAATTTACAATATTATATGTGTGTGAGTGTGTGTGTGTGCGTGCGTTCGTGCGTGCGTGCTTGGGTGTGCGTGTGTTGAGAAATAATTATTTTGTTATATTATATTGTAAATACAGCTATATATATATATATATATATATATATATATATATATATAAAACTAATATATAATGATATTATAAACCATATAATACATCTCGTTGGAAAGGGGATTGCCCACTCTTCATAGACACTTCAGCCATGGGTGCCCACATATAAAAGTATATAGATATGATAATATGCAATTAAAAGAATGAAATGGTAAAGGAATTGCTTTAAAAACGTCAGGATTTTAAAGATATTATATAAGTTTTTATTTTCACAAATACAGTTTTTTTAACAACAACTTTCATCAATTTTATCGCGTTTTATTTCTTTGATTTTTAATTCCAGACGTTTCGGGTGCTTTCCAGCACCCATGGTCACGGCGGACTGAGGTGACTGACGTCCCAATGTCAGTGTTAACCTGGAATACCTTCAGATTTTTAATTTTTATTTATGGTCCGATCTACAGAATGAACTTACTGTGTCTTGAAATCTTGCAGTGGTATGCTTGGGTTTAATTTTAATTTCATTAATTAAAGGGTCCCAAGCAGGTGGTAGTAACAAGCCTCCTTCTCTATTTAAATAAGGAATTTTTTTATTTCAATAGTCTCACGTATCACCCTTGATAGGAATTGATGTTCCTTCGACAAAATTTATGGTCTATCAAATCTGATTTATGTCTATCTGGTTGGGGCCGTCTAGGACATGATCACAAACTGCAAACTCCCTGAACTTTAATGCTTCACGTCACCTATATGTTCTTTTACGCGGGTTTTAATTGTTCTTTTCGTTTGCCCTATATATGAGAGACCACATTCACAATCAAGGGTGTACACTCCTGTACCTTTTAGAAGAATATGACACTTGATTGATGGTAAGAACTCACTAATCTTCTTCAGAGGCTTGTAGAATGTTCTAATAGAAGCTTGCTTCAAGATGTAGCCGATCTAGTCTGTGACACCCCTGACATATGGTAGTAATGCACACGCTTGACTGTGGCCGGCTTCACTCGGTCACTGTGACGTAGGCGCGGGACTCGAAACTTGTTGACGTGCAGAACCTGCTTGACGTGCTGAAGCTCGACAGCCAGATGTTTGCCGTCACAGATCCCTTGTGCTCTCTGTAACAAAGATTTGCTAACGGTAGCTAACTTGTGAAGGATGATGGTGAGATACATTGTTTTCTATACACAGTGTGACCTATGGTGTTGTTAGGATTTTGGATGACTAACGCATCTAGAAAAGCTAAGGAATTATTTGCCTCTAATTTATACATCAATACATTATCCAGGAACTGAGCAGGAGGCAAAATATTAGTTTGATGCCGTGCTCAACCCAAATACCATATTAATGTCATAACATGGGCACAGCATTGTACTGTTCGACGGCCGACAATACAATTGCAACAATACTTTTTAAATGCACTTCTACCAGAACCATTGCCACTAATTAAATATATATAAAATACACTTTACGATACTAAGTAAAGATCAGCTAGGGCTAAAGTTTATTCCTTTCAAAATGCTGCTCCTGTGGTTATTACAGAGTTCTATCTGGAGCAACCACTAAATCTTATATGCTCACCATAATAGGAGTGAGCTTACTTTAATTGGTATGTGCCACAAGCAATTAATATTAAGTCCTTAAAACAGGAAATTCCCTAACATTTTAGTATACATTTATAATTCTAAAGTCTGCCCTAGCTTTATTTAGATTTAGATAGATCCCAAGCATACTCAGACAAATCTTTATTTGTCTCCATATTTTGGTGAACTATTTCAAGTATTTAACCCGCATCATCCCTGTCCCTTATTTTTGTGTGGAATTTATTAATTAGAGCAGCAGCCACTCTATCATCAAACATGTAGAAGCCCTGTTAAAGTAATTTCGGCTCTGGACTTATCAGCATATCTTGTCATTAACTGAGATTCACATCTGCTGGAGACAACAGTACCCGAAAAACTCCATTTGGAATGAGAAGATTTCTTACAACTATTTCTGCTCGGGATATATGATTTGTGTCTACATTCATAGAAACAAAATCCTGATTTAATATTTCACAGGCCATATTCATGAGCAGCTCTAATGTACTTCTTGGAACTTGTTTGTTCGTCACTATCTATTATATTTACTTGACAGTCTCGGAACTTCAGACAGAATTTGTAGCCAGATAATAATGTATATTTCTTTTTCACTTATACTCTGTTTGTTAATATTATTATTATAGGGTATTCATAAAGTATTCTCATCTCTCATTATTATTTATTGTTACCAATTTCATATTTCTTTGTGGATAACGGTGCTGGTTACATAAGACTAAGACTAATGTTATTTATAAATTGTTATTTGGTTTAAGCATTATTATGTAATTGTTTGTTGTCCTGAATAAAAAAAAAGTATAGTACTCTCAGGCCATACTATGAATATTTTCAGTCTATATGATATGCATATTATCTTTCTATAATATAGCAAAATCTTCAATTTGTGCTGCACTAAATGTTTTAACAGGACTAATTTGTTGATTCTAAAAGTACATTGCAAGAGTTACCATTTAAATGGTAATTACATATTCTATATTCTAGAGGTAAGTACATTGTTTTTTTATAGTATAGGGCGACAAACGAGCACACAGTCCATCTGATGGCAAGTGGTTGCTGTGTGGAATCTACATCTATCCTCGATTACAAATCAAAATGCACACGCGTTGTCACCCGTGAGGAATAAGATGGAATGCCTCATTTCCAGTAAAAAGTCTCTGGTTCTATACACTCACCATACGAAACACAGAAGCATTAAGCTCCTATTTCATGCTGATATTCTGTGAGAGCGTGGTCCTTCCCTGGTCGAGCCGACCCATTTCTGCTACAACTATACTACTAATATAACTGCAGCATTGCTTTACCACGTATAACATACATACATACATAGTAATTGTAATCGCAAAAGAGACGTACCCGCAATGCTGATGGAACAGTGAGTCGATTGGAATTATTACAACCAGGTAAAACATTGAATTGGTGTTAGTAGTGCTTTTACAATATTAGTTAGCAGTATACTGTGTGATGATCTCATGATCTAAGCTTTGTTGTTCTGAGTGCAATACATTACTCACTTCAGATTGCTATGAGGATGAACTAGATGATTCAGATGGTTCCCATTCTGCAGTTGAATGTGATGCTGTTCTATCAATCCTTTGCCAGCACTTATGATAAACACAAGATGAAGATGACAACTGAAATAATGTTAAATACAAAAAATGAAGACAAAGTGAAAAAAAGAGATTTGTTTGATTTTAAACTCAAATATAAATAAATTATTTATCAAGTTAAATGTTACTGCACAAAGACAGACTTAATGCTTTATATTATTTAATAATTAAGGCCCGACAGACTACCAGCATTCCAAAACAATGATAAATCAACAGTCTCATTTGTTGGTAGTTGATAAAAATGGTCAATCTAATAAATAAGCTAGTATGTTTGTCAGATATAGCTTATGCAGATGTGAAAAAATAAAACAAGTTCTTAAGTTGACATACAATCAGTTTAAAAACATGTTTAACTATCAGATATGAGTACCACACTTAATAAATAGAAAAATGTTAAACACTTACCTCACGTGATGCAATTTGATTGGCAACCTCATTCTTTATGAGTTCCTCTGAGTGGAGAATCGAACCCAAACAATGCGTGTGATCTTATTCTCATAAGTGATTTGCCACAGCTGATACATACATGTTCATGACAAACTATTGGTGCATTTTTTGAGTGGCATACTATACGTAAACTGTCAATCGAAACTTGTACCTAATAAAGAAGCTATAATTATTATATTGACATTATTTAAGTAAACTTAGTTAAAAAGCATTTCTCAGAGGAAGACATGACACTTCGTGACATGTACCAACTATTTACCTGCTGTGTAAGGATCTCCTAGGTGTGCGTTATTTGCAGTTAGCAGTGTCTGTAAATGACCGCCGGTACGACATACTCCGCCGAACGTTGAGTCCCGTGATTCCGTGAGGCGTCGAGCTCACCGGCCCCTAGGTGATTCTTGGCACTTTATGCGCTTCGTGCATCCTGTGCCTAGTCGCGTTATAAAGTGCCACCTTAGCACTTCCCCCAACCCTTTTGTTACAAAAGGGGTAGGCAGTGCCCCAAGTGTAGAAAGTCATTATTTTTACATACCATATTTTAGACAGGGCCGTAATTTAGATTACCTGACTGACGTAGGTAGGTCATTATGTCCGACAAGAAAAAGAAGGAGCCTCCCCCCCCATCTAGAAAACCACCGGACCGAAAAGATGTGTTGGAACGACCACTGGCTGTGAGGGATCTGGCGAACCCGGAGCGCACTAGAATAGTGTCATCCTTTTCACAGATCCCTCAAAGAAAACCCGTCTCGCCACGGAAAGAGCCCGCACCGGGCGTCGCGCTCACGCCGGCCGTGTCTGAGCACACGGTCAGACAGGAACCATCGCCCCAGCAGCAGCGGGCAATGAAAACGGCAAGACGACATACTCCTCCGGAAACTGAAGCCTCCTTATATGAGAAGAGGCAACGGATTGGCTCCCAATTATCTTCCGATGAAGCACCATCTACATCGGAAGAAGATGAAGATTACCACCAGGTGACTACAAAGAAGGTGCTAAGATCGCCACCTAAGTCACCTTCACCACCGCAACCCCCCCTCCGCTCAATATCACCGGATCGGCGAAGCCATGATTCGGCGCAGTACGAGCAGGGGGGCGAAGAATCCTATAGTTGGGGGTCAACCACGTATGCCACCATCGCAGCATCCGCCGGCAGATCATCGCCGGTGGCAACAACCAATCCGTCCGGGCTGTGGCCGATGGCCGACGATGGCCAACGGCCATCTACCAGCTATGCCCATGTGGTAGCTGCACCAGCAGTACCACGACCACCACCGGCGACAGTGCCTACTGAGAAGCCTGCCGACCAGGAGAAAGGCCGTTACCCACCCATAGTGGCCGAATGCCTACCGGACTGGACGAGTCATTTTAAGGAGCTCAACAGGATGTTGAGCCACCCAATAAATGCCCGTCCGTTCGAGAAAGGCGTACAGTTCACACCGCAAAGCGCGAATGAATTCCGCACAGTACAGCGGTACATGGTAGAACTAACCAAGAAAACACCAACACTGTCGTGGTACTGTTACACCCCGGAGGAGGACAAGCCCACTAAAGTGGGCATCCGGAGTCTACCAATGGGCACGGACACCCAAGTAATAAAGGAGACCATAAGGGCAAAAAGGCTTCCCCATTAAATACGTAAAGGAAATACCACCTCGTAGGAGTAGACCTGGCTGCATCTACTTTGCCCAACAGAACCACTTGAGCCTGGAGTAGCTCCAGGATCTTTATAACATCGACGAACTCCTCTACATGAGAGGGGTCGTCATCGAGGCCTGGCAAAGGAAAGCAGGACCAGCCCAATGCCACCGATGCCAGGCCTTCAGGCACACCTCTGCCAACTGCTTCAGGCCAGTGAGATGCGTGCGCTGTGCCGGGGAGCATATTGCAAGCCTTTGCCCTCGGGGTAGAGAAGAAGAACTGAAGTGTGCCAACTATGGTAAAAACCACACGGCAAATGACCGCCGCTGCCCAGTCCTGAGGAGGACTGCCAGGAGGCAGGGGATAACCTTGCCGGGGCTACTCCCGGAGGCTCCTAAAAAGGCCCCCCAGAGTCGCCCGAAAGCTGTTACCATCCAGCATGACGGGTGGACAACCATCACTGGGAAGGGCAGGCAACCAGCCCTCCCCCCACCCGTAATATCTCAGGAAACGGTGGAACCCACAACGACCAGGGCAACCACCGGGGCGACTCTACAGCCTCCCGCCAATCCTGCCACAGAACGGCAACCCTCCAAAAAGAGGAGGCGGGAGAGAAGTAGGTAGAAGTCGCAGCCTCCTCAGGCTGTCACCTCTACCGCGACACCATCTGGACCAGTTGCCTCGCAAGTGCAGATTACTCGGGAGATAACCAGGAGCGTGGGTAGAGTGCCAGAAAGGGCTCTACCCGAACATAGAGCCCGCTCTACTGGTAGAGCGCGCTCTACCCACAAGCAAAGAGAGCAAATTCAGGAGCCCCAACACCCGAGACAATTGCCAACGCCTTCTTATAGGAAAATACCTACCAACAGCCTCGAAACAGCAGATGCAATCCAACGTCTGGTTGGTATTGCCATCGAGGTCGGCACACAAGTCCTGGCTGACATAAGAGCCGGGACAGATCCAGTGACAGCGATAATGAAGGCGCTGGCAAACCTTCTAGCCCGGCATTACGGAGGAGAGTAATCTGCGCCTCCTCTATTGGAACCCGGACGGAATACAGCAGAAGCTGCATGAACTCCGCACAGTCGCCCAGCAGCAGGATTTGCATATCATTTTGCTGGGAGAGACGAAGCTGAATCCAAAGACGCATATAAAGCTGCCGAATTACCATATTTACAGGAGGGACGAGGTCACTGCTCAAGGAGCCGCCTACAGAGGGACGGCGGTTCTAGTGAGGAGGGACATCGTCCATCAAGAGCTGGAACTACCACCTTACCAGACTATGCGCTCTATCGGCATAAGAATGGAGGCGGTGGGCGAGGAAATTAGGATCTACGCAGCATACCGCCCGCCAGGGACTCCATTCTGCTCCTCAGACATCCGGACGGTGATGGAAGGCGATACACCCACAATTATCGCCGGGGACCTGAACGCCAAACACCCGGCGTGGGGGTCCAGAGTGATCACCCCGCCGGGTCTTGAACTATATGACGATGCTGAAAAGAACTTGTACGACGTATTAGGTCCCGAGGAACCAACGCACGTTCCTACCGATCCGCGGAGGCATCCGGATGTATTAGACATCGTGCTCACTAGGAACGTCAACTACCCGATAGTGGTAGAAGTGCTGTACGACCTTTCCTCACAGCACCTCCCGTTACTGATAACCCTTGGCCTGCGGCGGTGACTACGCCGCCCAGAGCATTTAAGACACGTGTCGACTGGAGGCTCTACTGTCAACATCTGCAGCAGAGACCTCCAGCAAACCAGCCGATAAGCACAGCGGACGACGTAGAGGCCGCTGCAACTAGAATCATCAATAACATCAAGGAGGCCCTCCACGCGGCCTCTACGATCGTCCCGATCACAGCTAGGCGAGACGATCTGCCGCGTGAGATATGCGTGCAGATCAGGCGCAAGAGAGCACTAAGAAAGCTCTGGGCGCGTACTCGCTGCCCTAGACTAAATGCCCAGCTCAATACCATCTCGGAGGAACTGTCGGTTGCAGTCCAGGCCTTCAGAGGCGACGCTTGGGATCGGCGCATCAGGGAGGCAGAAGAGCAAGATGCGTCGCTCTACAAACTGAACCGACAGTTGACCAAAACCAAACCTCCCGTTTGCCCGCTGACCAGCAATGCGGGCAAACGCTGCTACGATGCCAAGGACAGAGCGGATATCCTAGTCGAGCACTTCGAGGAGCAATTTATGCCGATCCCAGCAAGTGCGGAGTTCATGGAGCTTCATGCCCGGAAGGAAAGACGCGTACAGGAGTTCCTGTCGTTGCCCGCGCCACCTCTTGCAGGAGAGTGGTTTATCTCCCCCGCTGAACTGCGGAGGACAGTAACCCGCCTGCAACTGAGGAAGGCGCCTGGGCACGATGGGATTACCAACGCTGCACTCCGACAGCTGCCCAATAGAGTCATAGTAGAGCTTGGTTGACTCTACAATGGGATATTGCGGACATCCCACTTCCCGGAGGACTGGAAGAAAGGCAAAGTGATCGTCTTGCCGAAACCCGGGAAGGACAGGTGTAGAACTGCCAGCTACAGGCCGATCACGCTATTACCGCATATAGCTAAACTGTTTGAAAGATTGCTGCTGAGACGTCTCCGTCCGTGTATCCAACTTCGGGCGGAGCAGCACGGATTCAGGAGGGGTCACTCTACAGTCACACAACTGACTAGAGTGCTGCACCTGCTTGCGGCTGAATACAATCGTAGCCGCATATCGTTGAGCGTCTTCCTCGATATCGAGAAGGCGTTCGACCGGGTGTGGCACATAGGATTATTATATAAACTGGAAGAACAGACCAGTGTCCCTCCTGCTATATTGCGGTTAATGGCGTCCTTCCTGGAAGACAGGAAGTTCTACGTCTGCGTAGAGGACGCCGAGTCCGCAACAAGATCCATCAGAGCCGGCGTCCCACAGGGCAGCTGTTTGTCACCAGTCCTGTACGCGGCTTACACCAACGACATACCTACACTGGCAGGCAGGCTCAAAGAGTGGGAGGACGACGTCGAGCTGGCGCTATACGCCGACGATAGCGCCTATTTCACGTCCAGAAGAGCCCACATAGCCACTGCCAAGATGCAGCGTCTGCTGGACCTGCTGCCACCATGGCTGGATGAGTGGAGGATGGTCGTCAACGTTGGTAAGACGACCGCTCTGCTCACTCGCCGTCTCAGGAAATTTCCACCTCCGCTGACCCTCAACGACCAGAAGATTGCGTACCAGAAGGCTGTAACTTACCTTGGGTGCAGGATCGACAGGACGCTGCGCATGACCGCGCACGTCGACTTCGTCGTCCGCAGGGCCCGATGTGCGCGGGCGACGCTCTTGCCGGTCCTAGCATCCAAGTTGCCGATAAGAACTAAGCTCCGGATATACAAGATGTATATCCGGACCATCATTACCTACGCTGCACCGGCCTGGTACGCACTTCTGAGCGACCCTCTGAGGCGGTGACTGCAGGCCCAGCAGAATCTGACATTAAGGATGATCGTCGGAGCAGGTCGCTACGTCCGGAACGACGTAATAGCGGCGGACTTGAAGATCGAGAACATCACCGACTTCGTGGCCCGGTTAGCGCGCGGCATGTTTGATCGTGCCGATAACGGGCCACATGAACACCTCAACGGCTTTGCGCCGTTGCACACCCGGCCACCGGACGGGCGACCTCTTCCAAGAGAACTCCTCTCTATATGTGATTAGAGAGTTGAGTAACAACCCACAATGCCGCTGAAAGGCCAACTTCGACTTTTATTGGACAACCTCTCTTTTTTCCCGTAATTAACCAACTGCGGGAAAAACATTACCGATTACGGACTAACCCGGACTTACTATATTATGCCTAAATAGGCTATAAGGACTGGCCCATAGTGATGGGCCATGAGGAACATCCGGGCAATGGGGGTACACCCCGAGGCCCGACACCTGCATTGTCCTACGGGACATTGTAGACGACAATCAACAACCTGCTGTGTTCGAACCAATTGTTGAGAGATTAACAATTCAATTTCCAACAAAACAAAAAATCGTAAACGAATTCGTATTGTGACTTGACAGGGGCCTAGCTGTCAGATTCGGTGTTGCCACTTAACCGTCATAAAATCTATGAAACGATATCGATTTTTTTTGATTAATAATATCATGAAAAAGAATAGTCTTTGACGCGCTTTGAGTTCTGTACGATTTTAAAAATATATTTTGCTTTATTTATTGAAATTCTATTTCAAATGTATTTTAAGAACAGTTAACTTGTGCAGTATTGTTTTGTTATGCTCTAGAGAATTCATGGTATATCAGCTAGAAATTAACTTCTTTAATTATCATAACACGATTCCATTTTAAATGTAATGTTAAGAACAGATAAGAATAACAGTTAAATTGTGCAGTAGTGTTTTGTTATACTCTAAAGAATTCATGGTAAATCAGTTAATTATTCGCTTGTTTAATTATCATAACTATAGATGTGAACTTTGTCAACGATTTCAACCGAGCCGATAACAACGGTTGTTTTTGTTTTCAACGGTCGACAACCGCTTTTGATGGCTTGAAATGAATAAAAACAATAAGTTGTATGTGCAATAAGTTTTTTCTCTTTGGCAATAAATAAACCACAGAAACCCCTATAATGTATAATAGTTCTTTTTTTTTTTTTGAGATACAAGTAGCACATTTTCAAGAACCACAAATACAACTTTGTCATTTATCCCACAAACACTGAAACTCAAAATTATTTGTTGCTGGCGATAATGATAGTGATATTTTGACTCGATGTAAAATCTATGCTTATTACTACAGAAATCTTCATGGCCCCGCGAGTCCGACTCGTACGGAGCCACTTTTTTTCAACTTTTATTTTTATTTTAATAAATAGTTTTTTTGTTAAAGTGGAGCTTTTTTGCTTTAGATTCGTTACTTATATCTATAACAATCAATCTGAGTAGGTAAAGTGTGTAAGTACGATTCTTAAATTGTAAAAATAATAATTGGAGTTATTGGAGGTAGGTATTTAGTTTTATTTATTTAGAAAATATTAATCTCACAATTAATTATTATAATTATATAATTTTATCACACAACTAACGCCCTCATTAGCAATTTAATGGCATAATAATAATTTTCAAAATCGGTCTAGTAATTTTCGAGATTAGCCAAAAAACATATAAATTGAAAGTAGCGCCCTCTATAATAAAATGCATCCTATATTAGACATCTATAATTATACATAACAATCTAGTGGTGAAGGAATTTTTAAAATCGGTCGAGTACTTTACGAGTTTAGCGAAAAACAAAACATTTTCGTTGATAGTAGTGCCCTCTATAATAAATGCATCCTACGTTTTTAAGCACCATAGCAAAAACGATTCAGCTTTGTCACCCGCACACGCAGTAAAAACATAACCATCCTTTTTCGTCTGTAGTCGGATAAACAAGTGGTTGACAACGGTTGCGTATCGGCTGCATTGGATAAATATCCATTTCAAACGGTTGCTTTACACCTGTGTCATAACATAATAATAATTATCGAAAAAATATATTAGCATTGTAATAATGACACCGGAAGTAATCGATCGGAAAAGGGAAATCGATTTTTTTATGATTGTGTGATTGGCAACATTTTTTATTTTATTCAGAAGCTAATGAATTACGTATTTACCTAATCTTATTTTTATCTTTTCGGTACTTTTAATTTGTGCAAAAATATTCCCATCTTTTTAGGATAAATGAATACCGCTATTAATAGCCATAAATAATTATTATATTAATAGCCATTAATAGCCATTTTTAACAAATGCACATTGTTGGGCGTTCTATGGCCGAAAATGGGCATCCTCTTTGTGCAGGTCGCAAACAGTTACAGTGGATTACAATAGTTAAATTGTTTATTCTTCTGGTTTTAGCGAAGATTCTATTTATTATAACACACAGTTTGCAGAGAAATTTCTATTAAAACAACTTTGGTACGATAAGGTCTTTACAGGAAATCTTGGAATTTAGTTTGTACAAAGTTTGAAATGTAACTTTAACAAGCGCTGTAGTGTTACTGTACGTCTATTTAGGTGTAGATTTAATTAGTGAGAAGAAGAAGTAAATTCTCTGAGTCTTGAGTGATATTTTCAAATAATATATACATAATATATGCAAAATATATACCTAAAACATTTGCATTAGCTGTATTAAATATAGAATATATTATAAACATATATAATAACCTGTGAAAGGACATTTAATTATTGCTGTAATGATCCGAAATAACTACTACTGACCAGAGTCCAATAAGATAAACCTTAAGTGTAAACGTAAATTCACGGACGAGAGGGATCGCAAATATTAAAATGTTTTTATCAATTTGCTTTAAGAGTTTTCTGGTGTAAATTAGAGGATTTGAATAAATATCATAAATGCCTACTTGTGTAATTTTGAATGCAAGATTTCGTGTGCGACATATCGTATAAACAAAGAAAAGTTACTTTATTTATTTATATAATTTATCCTTTATTGCATCTGTAAACAAAAGAATACAAAGGGCGGACTTAATGCCTTGAGGCATTCTCTACCAGTCAACCCAGCGACATATCGTATAAATGAAGAAAAGTTACTTTATTTAATTGTTTTTATTAGAAGAGATCTAATATGAAAACGTGATACACAAACCTTTAAAAAAATCAAAAATGGCACATGTTTTTGAAATTGATAGTGTTAAAGCTACACTGCAACTATGTTACGATTGCAATGCGAATAGTTGGTTCCGACTAGCTTAGGATCACGCTACAATACGTTCGGAAAATAGCAGCATTAAACTTGCTTTGTTTAGTATGGGAAGTAAAAAACCTGATACTCTTTTACTGGTAACGCTGGAAACTGGAGGCACTCTATATTAGTCTCCAAGGAAGACAACGTACCTAACTATTTATTCTTAAACAAGAATTTATGATCTAATTGGTTATGAGCCACAAAATCCAGTTCTGAAATAAATATAAAAAATCTTCTGAAATAAATATTATATAAGGAATAAAATGTCAGTAAGAAAAGCGGAAATGATAGTTAAAAAGGAAAATATAAAGTAGTTAATTACTCGTTGATTTGTCTTTTTATTGTAAGTAATTTCAATTAGGTGCCTTCAATTATGTTTTTGGAGAAAAGTTATATTTCATGTACTTATCTTAAACAACCTTCAAATATCGTGCATATGAATCTTATAATAGTATTTTCAGTAATATTGATGAATTTCACCACACAAAAAAGTATAAGTATAATTGATAAATCAGAAAAACAACAAATGTGGAATTATAATGGTGAAAATGTCCTACATTCTAACACACTGTTTTAGGACGCTGAGGGCCGCGTATAATTGGATATTTCTTTCTGGATGTTTCTCCTTGTGCAATTTATATTTGTGAGCTGCCTTCATGATACAGGAGAAGATCATAGTTTGTGAAGGAGTGGTAAAGTTTTTAATAATTATAAATAAAATCGTGTTTTGATTAATCTAAACTAAAATGGAATGTATATGGATTTCTTCTTAATAAAATATATAAAATGCTCTCGAATGATATAAAAATACAGGTCCGGATACATCTTCAGCGCAAAGTAGTTTTAGCAGTAGTTGAATTCCAACAAAAACATAAATTCTCACTGCGCTGGCGTACTTTATTGGACTGTGGAACGCGACCATATGCGATACCCCCTTTATTGAATTTCTTACTCGTTGATCGTTTCAAATAGTTTTAATAAATATGTTTGTTTTGTTGTACATATTTATTGCACATCTCGACCTCATTTGATTTTACTTATACTTAACTATCGATTTATCAAGGTCACGCTTCATGCTGTAATCAAATTTGGTAATTTTTTTTAAACTACGTACGTGAAAAAAGCAACCTTTATACAAAGAAAAACATTTATGGGTAAAACTGATGCTTTTACTTAAGTTTTGATATACGTAATTTTATAAAAAAGTCCAATTATTATTTATTGTCACCGTCCGTAAATCTTTGGTAAAAATAGTATTTTCTTTTTAATAGCCCGAAGAAGTCCACAGTTGAATAAAGGCACCAACGTAAGAAGGGTTAGCCAAAGGAGGTTATACACACCTAGTTTATAGAGTGTTATGCAAATGGTGATTTAAAACGTATCGGAAGTAATCCCATATAATGACAGTCAAAGAATATCCTCTACCCCATATTGCTCGGTAGGTGTCGTTAGAGTCGACAGAGGAACACAGAAATAGGGGATGAACAGCAGCGTCTTTCGAGCAAGGGTGGAAACTTTGGCAAATATTTCCTCTACGAGGAAATCTATGGAAGAAGCATTTGTACAGCAGTGAACTTTAATAGGTTTTTGAGCAATTAATATTAAAATATTCTGTTCATATTAAGGTCGGCTGTTTCGTAAGTAGAGCGTGTTAAGTAGAGCGCAAGAGGCAGTATTTCATCTCCAAAGGAAAACTCAATTTTCTACTGAGACGTTGTCTGAAAGAAAATGACACCACTTATAGTTTCGTAAGCAGAACTTTATAAATTAAGTGTGGCTAGTATTACTTTGCGTCAACTGAAGCGAATTGTTGTGAATTCCTTTTCAGGCGATATTTCTAATAGAAATGAAACTGAAATACAATACGCTTCTCTGGCCTATTGATTTCTAGTATTTCGCTGATAATACACATTGAATAAAAGTTATTCCGTTTGATTTCATTGCGCTTACTACAAAAATATTAAAAAATTAAATTAATATTAATCGCCTAAAATCTGTGAAATTATCTTGTTATATTCCTAAAAAAAAAAAAAAAAAAAATTACGTCAATAATTAGAAATCTCAAATGATAGTTGATGCTTTGATGATTATCACATTATCAAAAGATGTATAACACCTTTCAATTATACTGACACTGCACGGATATAATAATAAATAAAAAAACTTTTATTTCCGACTTTCTTTTGTACCTCTCCAAAATCTATACATATAAATAATTTTTTTAAAAAAATTCCGTAATATCGTAATAATTGTTGTTTATTGAGTTGAGGGGTTAACTGCATGCTATAAAGACTAGTATGTATTGATCATAATTATTTTTAAAATGTTTGTTTGTCAGTCTGTTGGTCTGTATATCCCAGCTCATCTTCGAATCGACTGTAATGAAACTTCATAAACATATATACAACGATATAGGGAGCAAAAAGTCTGGTGTGAACAAGTATATATTATATCTTGTTATTTGTTATTTTAGCAATATTTTATTTTGGTGAGTAATCGTAAAATTCATAAAATAAATGGTATTTGATCCTTATAACTAAATATGACCTTCAATCTAAACAATGTCACATTAACAGATCCGTGTATTGGCTGTGTAAGAATATCTACTACCCCGTATTATCCCGTGGGTGTCGTAAGAGGCAACGAATCAGGAGATAGACAGCAGCGTCTTCCTAATAACGAAAAAAATGGAAAAAACGGTGGTTGCCAACCCGCCTGACAGGCGTGGCAACTATGGAAAAATCCCTCCTATGAGGGAATCTATGCATGAGGTCTGTGTTCAGCAGTAAACTTTAATTAGCTGTAAGGGTAACTAAAATGGATCAAACTCCTGTTGCTAGTATCAAATAAAAATGAAATTCAAGGAAGAGCTACGATCCTTACATAAGTAAAATTGTACGCGATAAAATTGTAAAATTAATTTTATTCAATGTGTAGTCTAACGATTTCGGCACGATCTGGGAAATTTTAAAGTCGTGGTGCGAATCCACAATTGAACTACTGCTGTAAAACTATTCTCCGGACTGACAGTATAATTTAGTTGGAATTCTTGATGAAAATATTTAATTACATACATATTATCCAAAATTAATATTAATGCAATTAACACTACAAAAATTTCCTTTATAAAGTGATGAGTAGCTACTGTATATATAGGAAGCTTGCAACAAACTTTATACAAAGAAAGATACAGATTTATTTCAAAACTTGTAATTGTAGTGACTTCGAATACCATATCGACCGGAACAAAGCAGTACATGCTGGCTTTGTGGAAAAAGTTAAGAGCGTGGTACAAACCCAGATCAATTCCTGAAGTTGCTAAGAAACTTCTACTTTTATTGTCACTCAGAATTGGAGAGTAGATTGGAAATAATTAAAAAAAAACTCTTAAAAGTTTTTATGCTGTATTCTCACCACAGACTCATTGAAGCACTGAATACACACCGACACAGTTCCTTTGAGCGACGTTAATGCACATTCAAAGCAACAATGATGGTGATTCTCTACAAAAATGCATTCGGGTTGATTGTCTATGTAGCTTATTTGAGTTTTATAATAATGCTCGGAGAATATTTTCTATTTCAAGTAGTATTTGCAACCGAAGATTGGAAAACACTGAAACATTCTAAAAATATAATCTAAAAAGCGGATTCTCTTTAGGCAATTATTTCCTGTTCTCTCTCTCTCTCTCTCTCTCTCTCTCTCTCTCTCTATTTGTATATATGTATGTGTGTGTATAAATATTACATGTGACATATGTCTATTAAAATAATTGGTATATTCGGAATACTATGTATTTGTTTTTGTAGTCATATGTATTTGTGTAATTTATTTAAGCCTAATTTTATTATGTGTTACATCTATTTCTGTTTATTATATTTAATTATATAAAGCATTTGCCACAATTTTTTCACAGCGCTGTGACTTGACTGGCAGAAACTGATTACTGACCATAAATCCTGCTTTTTGTGGTTTTTGTGGTTAAACAATACAATTTTAAAAATATAGTAGTGGTCTTTTTACTATATTTGACAATATGGTAAAAAGAGTTCAATATTTTAGTTCAGTTTTAGTTCAATACATACAATGAAAGATTTTTAACTGACGTTGAACCTGCTGGTTTCACGTAATGTGCGTGTATATGGACAGACAAACTACAAATAAAATTTACTACAAATTTTCGTTAGGGGGTTTCAACGGATATTTTTCAAAAAAGTCAATGTATATTAAGGTCATCCAACTTTGCTTTACTAGATATAGGAGATTTTAATTAAAGTGATACAAAATCTAATAAATAGTACAATGAAAATAGTATATTAGAGTGTTATACATTCACTTCAAATTCCTGCGCTTATATATGCGTTTAAGTGAATTATTACTAAAGTTGTTGAAGGAACAATTATATGTGCTTATGCATCAAATATCCGTGATAAACTAAGGTCACGTTTTGTACTAGTACGACATAACGTGCTATTAACGTATCTTCGTTAATTTTTTCTTAGTTTTACGCGATAAATATCAAATGAAAATAATATTTACGGTTTCATCGTTTCTAATTTACTTACTTTTGTATTTACTATAAATCAGTTTGACAGCGACCTCCTCACGGCTACAAATGTACTAAAAGCTAAAACTGGGTAAAAAAAATATAACCAATCCCTTTATTCTGTAAAAACTTTAATGCCTTTTTTCCTATGTTTGATTTTGATACTTTGTCATTGTTTTTCGTATTATTTTCTACTATTTTGTTGGTAGCTTGAAAAAAAAAACTGATTTAGAGGAACGAAAACGATAGCGTACATTATTAAATAAGTTATATATCCTCAAATAGTGATGACAACAATGCCCGACTGCTTACAATTTTAAGTCAAATGCGGTTTGATAAACTTTTATTTTATGATCGAATTCAGAAAATAAATATTGTGCTGCTAAATATTTGATATTGTTTTTGCAGAAAGTTGGGATCAGAGCAAAAAATATAATTAACCAGGTACAACACCAAAAGATAAGTACGTATGAATTGTACGTAAACATCTCCGATACACTAGAATACCGAGGCAGTCACAACATTCTGAAAACGTTATTATATTGGACACGCTGGACATCCAGCGACATTTTGGTGTAATTGACCCATAGAGTGCTCGTATAAAAACTCCGGCCGTATGCCTTAAATAGGGTAATTTTAACTATGTCCGTACATCGTGCAAATCTATCAATATCAAAAATATATCTACATTGTCTTTCAGTTTTTTTATGTAATGACATTAGTTATGGCTTCACACACCTTCAGTTACTCACTGCCCTCACCGACGGTCCCAGCAGCCCCATGTCATCTGCATAGCTGATGTTGTTAATACTGTTGCCGTTGATGTCTGGTACCTGGCACTAGCGTCATCTAGTGTTGGGTAATAGAGCGAGGAGAGCTGTCTAGAAAATGAAATGACTGAACTTTCAACCAACAGCGCCATCTAGTATCGAATAGAAGAACTAAGCTTTCTGGAAAGTTCCACACTCGAACTTTCTGCACCTTGTCGATAGGGGGCCGGTATTTGCTGGAATATTCTGGATGTATCGGTGAAAAAGGCGTATATAAAGGCGTTGAAGCCCGCCACCGGGGCAGTATTGAATTGGCGATACGAGCGAAGCTTTTGGTGTTCAGTAATTAAAGTGTCAATTTTGATAATTCAGTCGGCAGTTTTTTTTGTCACGAACCCTTCCGATACGCTTGCTACTAATCTCGCCTATGAGAGCAGTATAGGTTGAAAAATCTGGGAGACATTACACCCCCCTGCATTACCTCGTATTCCAACCTATACGTTTCACTAAGTATATCATCCCATTTCACGTAATTTATTCGATTATTGTACCAATATTTGAACAAACCACATTTCTGACGATACACCCCTGTCTCCTACCTCAACTCCTCCAGAGCACGTCATATGAGACGAGATCAATAGCCGTGGAAAGATCAAAGGAACAGGAATATACCTAGGTACTACGATCTACGTAGTATTGAACGGTGTGCTTCAGATTTAAAATAGCACTTTCGGTTGATAGTCCCGGTCTTAACCCGAACTGTGTGTCATGCAGGTGAATGTGGTCATTTAAGATAGTATGAAGTACGCCGTTCAACACTTTTGCTAAGATAGTCGCTGAGGAAATGGGGCGATAGTTACCCTTATCAGAGGTGTCTCCCGTCTTGTTCTTCACAATGGGAGCTACTATTGTCTTCATTAGATTTATGGGTAAGGAAGAGTGACTAATAGACATTGTATAGAATATGGACAGGACTCGTGGCAGGTGAAATCCAGCATACTTCAGGTGCTCAATGCTGAGCCCGTCTTGTACTGGAGACTTACATCGGTTCATACCTTTTATGGTACTACGTATCCGTTTAAGTAACAATCCAGGGGAAAACCGTTGCCTCTTCAGTACTCTTTAATTCATTCTTACACGGTGCGATGCGGTGGTATTGTTAAAGAACGGCGACAAAGTTCTATGGAATAGCTACAGACGCATTTACCTTCTAATCTGCGCCTACGTGTTGTTTGAGTGAATTCGTGATCTTTCAATCAAAGGCTCTTGCGAGGCAGTGTCGTTTCGGTCATTGTAGGGTACGGCTGGGCGGAACGATAATAAGAGACGCATGAGATCGACGAACGTAGGCGGCCCAGAACCCTGTGATGTGATGTTCCTTGGATGGGTCTTATGTTTAGCAGTATACGTGTGATGAGCGCGAGTGACGATGATAATGATAACTATAAACAAATTATCCTCTGTTACTTTACTATAAAATTTTATTTAAACATTTTCATAATTTAAATTTTAATACAAAATTTAATGAAAATAAAAAACGACATCAAGGAAAATACTGAAATATCTTTACAATTATAATAATATCTTTAAAACCTTTTTCCCACCTTTGTTTTTTCCCAAATTTATATGAGACCACTCCTCTTATTTCATGAAAAAAAAAAGGATCATCAAAATTGGTTCATAATTGAGGAAGATATAATATAGAATAAAATAAAAATTATGGTATTCACCGAATTCAATTCCAAATGCACGAAGCCACGAATACGCTAATAAAAATGAATGTCAATGATATCAGTTGGTTGTTGAAAATGGCGGTAACGTGCTACGGTGCCATTTAAGGTTTGAATGTTATTTTCGATACGATTGTTTGCATTTTTTTAAATATAATAATTTTAAACTCTTAATAAGGAAGAATTGTATATTAGGTGCTTTGGTAATTTAACCAAATTTTTTATCATTGTCGTGATATAATAACTGTGTTCAGTTATCATAAATTTAAATAACTAACTAAAATAAAAGAACATGCAGCTTTTCCTTGACCAATTTATTTTATTTTTCATATACTGCATTATATTATTTTGGTGTACTTTAAATTATAACTGCTATTAAAGCAAACTAAGTACATTAGTATGAACAAGAACGAGGCGTACACTGCAGTAACTTCGGCGTTTTTATTACTTAAGACAGCGGTGAGATGAACCTTTCGAGGCAAGCAGACAATTATCATGTGTTAAACAATTCAGTTCCAGTAGAAATCGAGCTCAGAATGCTTATCTACAGCAATATTACGGTAAATACCGAGCTACTGAAGGCTTTTTACTTTTGACTAGGTTGAAATACCTTATAGCCTGTCATTGAACTGGCCCTTATTACCCTTAAGATCGGAACACATAATTGCATGCACTGCTCTTTGGCTGCAGAAACACGTAAAATTATTATTTTATGTACCTAACCGGACGGGTTCCTAGGTCGAATAAGAGTTCTACCATCTAATAATCTCAGAAGTCTGAAACTGCAATTGTCACAAATTCCTTTTTTAGCAGAATAACCTTATGTCCAGTCAAATACATTGGAAGGGGGCCAGCACTTTACGGGATGATAAAAATCTGTTTATTCCGAACTTAATTCCTTTTTAATATTTTCATAATACTTATTAACGTTACTATTTCAGTAACAACAACTAGTAACATAAACATACTTCAAGATCATTAAAGGCATGACGATAGTAAATATATTGATTTATTTTTGTGCGAAATTTACTAACTTCGTCTCAACTTGTGAGTAAGGTACGGGCTATGGTTTTAGGAAAGTTTCTGGGATTTGAACAAAGATAAAAATAAATATAAATCAGAATTCAGTATTAAATAATTAAATTCCTACTTTCAGAAGTTATTTTATCGTTTAATATTGACTGCACACATCTAAGTCGAAGTGAAAAGGTTGAGTTTTACTGTCTATTTTTATGCCCTTATGACTTCCGTCTTAGTCTTGAGGGGTGACAAGAAATCTGCATTTTGATACTTAATTGAAGGTAGGTGAACTAAACTCTCGGCGCTGGTGTCATCTATAACCTGTGATTTATATGATAAAATTACACGTCATGACTATAAATATATTACCTATATTATGGCTACTTGATTAGGAGCAGTGGTGTAGTTTTTCATTTACAATTTATAATAGCCTATCTTAAGTCCACCGTTTAAGATTGTATTGCCCATTGATTGCCTCTTAAGAAGAATATTTGCCATAGTTTGCAACCGCAAACGCATCTGTTTCAGTTTTCTTCTGTCGTCTCTTACGACACCCATGGGATAATATAACAATACTGTATAATATTATTTTTAAGCTATTGCATAGCTTCTATCGCGGGCCTTGAGCGCGGGGACCGAATCCAGAAATTCTGTAACGAAAAAAAAACCTCACGCTCCCCACTCCGACGGGCTCGGAGGTGTGGCGTTGAAAGCCGTGCATCGTCTAACGTCGTTTTAGTTCGGCAGACTTCGGCACTCGGCAGACTTCGGCACGGTGTTTGTGTGCGTGTACACTAGCTGCTAACTCAATGATAAAAATTCCTGAATAACCTACATGTATTGTAATATATTAAAAATATTTTAAACAATAATAACTTCTCATTTATTCAATAAGAGAAAAAAAAATTGTTTTCTTATCGGTCACCACGCTCAAAAAGTGTAACTTGATTTAATATCAAAGACTTAACTGCATAAATAAAATAAATAAATAATTATAATTGCATAAGTTGATAAAAAATGCTATGCAATAGCTTTACCGCGGCAGTCACCGAGTGCCACACGTATTTTTTATTTTACAACAAGAAAATAACATCTTATGATACAAACATAGAAAAAACAAATAGATTTCTTCGGGACAATCTACAAAAGGAAAATAAAAAGAGAAATATATGTATGTAGCGTGCACTATAAAAATATTATAAACTAAGATTGTAATAAATAATATTATAATCGTGCGGTGTAGTGGCGGTTAAGAATATCCAATACCCCATATTTTTCCATGGGTGTAATAAAAGGCGACAGAGAGAAACGGCAGGAGATGGGCTGCAGCATCTTCCTGATAACAGCAATGTTACAACAAAAAAACTGCGGTTGCCAACCCGCTCGTCAGCCTAGGGTGGCAAACATGGTAACGGCGGGGCAGAGCGCGCTCAGAATCTTCGGTGGATGTTCGGTTGTCACCTAAGACGACTCGAACCGGCAACAACGCATGCACCCTGAGGACTGACGATAAAATCCTGGAGCTGGAGGAAAAGATAGATGAGTTGAGCTGGAATGTTAAAGGGTTATCCGACGTCCAAAGACAGGGTGACGACACGGTTATTCTTGAATCCGGCAACTTGTTCTATCACCGGGAGGGCGACCATCTGTAAAAAGGAGGTGTTTGATTTATCGTCTACAAGTCTCTCGTTAACAACGTTGTAAAGATTGGGAGTGTGTCGACGGGGGCTGCGTACATTATACTCAGAATAACCAAACTGAAGGTCATTCAAGTTTATGCATCAACATTGGCATATCCCAATAATGAGTTAGAGGAAATGTGTGAGAATATTTTCAGAGCCATGAATTCTTTCAAAACCCACTATAAGTTGTTAATAGGAGACTTCAACCCAAAACTAGGCACACGAAAGAACGACGAACTGTAGGTGGGGAAGTTTAGCATAGGGAAACGTAACCTAAGTGGTCAGCATATTGCCGATTCCGTGGAGGAAGAGGGATGCCTAATGACAAATTCTTTCTTCCAGAAGCGGCCCACAAAAAGTGAATCTGGTTGAGCCCCGACGGTTCGACAAAAAATGAGATTGACTACATTATGATGACTAGACTAGACTAGACTAGAGCCGTGGTAGCTCAGATGGTTAACGCTCGCTGTAAATATAACAGAGAACGCGAGTAATCTGGGTTCGATCCCCGCTGGCACCAATGAAATTGTTAATTGCAATTTTAAGTGCTGATATACCACATGCTCGGCGGTGAAGGTGACCATACCATGGTGAGGAAACCTGCATTTCTGAGAAATAAGAAAAAAAATATTTCGAAGACATGTGAAGTTCGCCAACACGCATTGGGGCAGCGCGGCGGACACTTCCTTGCATTAAAACCCTCTCAAAAATGAGGGGAGACCTGTGCCCAGCAGTGGGACGTATATAGGCTGTAACTTTACTTTACTTTATTATGACTAGACGGCAACTGTTCAGTGATGTCCCAGAGATCGCAACGGTGAAAACTGGCAGCGATTACCGAATGGTTACAGGCAGACTGAACCTTAATGTTAAATTGGAGAGGTCTCTACTAACTAAAATAAATGCTTCATCTCCCTCGTGCTTTCATCTAAAGTCCCGAAACCTTTCAGCTCAAGTAACAAAACCGTTTTCAGTGCCTAGATAACTGAAATGCAGTGGACGGTATGAATGATAAGCTCGTGAAAACTGTTTATGTGGTCGTAGCTAAGTTCTGCAAAAACCACCGCAGAAGAACACAAAAACATTCTGATCAAACTCGTAATCTCTTGTCTATTAGACGGCAAATGAAACTACAGTCTTCAACAGATTTGAAAGTATTCAGGCAACTGAATAGACAGATCTCCAAATGCATGCGGCGGGACTTACGCAACTTTAATACTGCTCTTATTGAAGAAGCAATCGATCGGAACCAGGGCTCCAAAGTCTTTGCCAGAGATCTGTCTGCGAGAAACAGCCAACTGTCGAAACTGAAGACCGAGTGTAGCAGCATCGTTTCCGGAACACATGAGATTTTGAATGAGATTGAAAGGTTCTATGAGCTGTACACATCATTGTTGGAGCTACACGCAATTGTGAGTAATAATCAAAGAGCAAGATTTATCCAACACAATTCCGACAATACCCCGTACGTCAGTTTGAGCAAGATTAGATTTGCTGTCCAGCACCTTAAAAACGGCAAGAGCCCTGGCAAGGATTGAATTACAGCAAAGCTTCTGAAAACGAGCGGAAAACCGGTACTTAGTCCTTCAGAAACTTTTCAGTTCCGTCCTTCATGCTGGCACTTCTCCGAAGGCGTGAAGTAAAAGTGCGGTGATCTTGTTATTCAAGAAAAGCGACAGCACTATCTTAAAGAAATACTGACCCACTTTTTATGAGCCCCGTCTACGTGCTGTTTTCGAGAGTTATTATGAATAGTCCCGCAGGCAGATTCGACGACTTCCAGCCTCCCGAACAAGCCAGTTTCCGAAAAGGCTTCATTACCATAGTTCACATACATACCCTATGGTAGATTGTACAAAAGGCCGAAGAGCACAATCTACCACCTTGCCTTGCGTATGTGAACTATGAAAAAGTCTTTGATTTCATCGAAATTTGGGCGGTGCTACAGTTCCTTCAGCGACGTCAAGTTGAGTGTTGGTATATCGAAGTGTGTAATGTTTGTAATGTTTGTATAGTAGAGCTGCCTATTCGAGTACAGAACCAGAGTACGAAAAGGTGTAAGACAGGGTGACGTTACATCCGCGAAACTCTTCACAGCTGCATTGGAAGACGTTTTCAAGCTACTGGACAGATAAGGATACGGTATTAACCTCGATGGCTATTACATTACTCACCTTTGATTTGCCGACGATATAGTCCTTATAGCAGAATTGTTGGAGGACGTGGTTCTTCACTGCTGGTCATATGAGGACGCTCAAAGTTGCTCAGCGAGCTATGGAGAGGGCTATGCTCACAGTTTATTTGCGTGATAAATTTAGAAATGAGCATATCCGCAGTAGAACCAGAGTGACCGACATAACCCAACGGATTAGTAAGCTGAAGTGGCAATGGGTCGGCCATATATATTTTTTATATAGGATAGGGTGACAAACGAGCTCACAGTCCACCTGATGGTAATTGTATGCTGTGGCCCATAGACATCTATATCTATCCTTGATTACGAATCAAAATGCAGATGCGTTGTCACCCGTAAGAACTAAGATGGAATGCCTCGTTTCCAATGAAAAGGTCTCTGCAGCAATGTAACTGTAGCATGGCTCTAATTCGTATGAAAACGACACACGTATATAGCTTGAAGATCTGACAACCGATGGGGAAAAAAGGTTCTTGAGTGGTAGCCTCGTACCGATAGTCGTAGTAGGATCTGATAAGATATGCAGGAAGTCGGTGGATGCATGTGGCTCAGGACCGTGCTTTATGGCATTTCTTGTTTAAGATCAGTAGTGGACTTGTGAAGGGCTGTAGTGATGATGATAATTTAAAATAAGATTTAAAAAGATAACGTAGATAATTAAAATGAGAGATTAGCCATCATAAAGAGACAAAAAGAGATGAAAATAGCAGTAATAGCAATACTCTTTAATTTGTAACATAAATTGATTGAGCACGCTTATAATAGAATTGAAAATATTTTTATAGAGGAGTACAAGAGATATAGAAGGTAACAATTTTCTCCTAAGTGGAGGGAAAGGTATGAGTGGAGTTGCGATTTTGAAAACGTTCTTTTAGTAGGGTAGGGTTAAAGTGGAAGTGATTCTTATAAATATAAAAAAATATTGATTTGTAAAAAATATAGAAATACTAGCTGTTACCCGCGGCTTCGCCCGCATGGTCACTGGGAAATGAACTATCCATTGCTTTTTGAATTAAAAGAAAACTGAGTTTTATAGATTTGTCAGAGATGCAGCCATTAAAAGGAAACTGAGCAAAATTGATTCGTCAGCCTATTTAAATGTTTTGAAATGCAGCTATAGGAAAGCATGAAAATAGCCTGTTTATTCCAAATGGAAATGGTATATTTTTTTAATTAAAGGATTTATTAACTGAGTATAAATATCCGTCAGGGATGCAGACTTTTGAAAAGAAACTGAGCTAAATTGATTCGTCAGAAATGCAGTTTTCTGAATTGAAAGGAAACTGAGCCAAATAAAAGATCCGTTAGAGATGCTGCCTTTTGAGTTGAAAGGAAACTAGAATGATCCGTTAGAGATGCTGCCTTTTGAGTTGAAAGGAAACTGAGCTTAATAGGTCCGTCAGAAGTGCATTATTTGGAATTGTAAAGAAACTGCGCTAAAAAGGAAATTTTGATATGAAAGTACAGATGGGCAAAGCACCGGGTTAAAACCCGGTGCTTTGGTAAAAACCCAATTTACACCCGTAAACACCCATAAACACCCAAAAAATTGTGTGTTTATTTAATTTGTGTAAATACTTAAGTAATATTAAAAACAAGTTTTAAAATTTATTTTTATTGATTATAATGATCAGTACAACTATAGAAATTTAAAGAAACGTCACCCAATATTAGTTTTCGGTACTTTCATGTTGTAGTTGACCAACATGTTGGCCTTTTGCTTGCCGTAGATATTTTAAAATTTCCTCATAACACCTCGTGCGTACACATGGCCGTATATATTTAAATTCTTCAGCCACTAACATTTCAAAATACTCGTTTCTTTTATCATTTTCTTCATACAATTTTGCGCATTCGGAACAGTTTGTTTCTCTGTTCTGTTTTTTTTTCATTGTGGCTATCCCGGGCAAATCTTTGGATACTGGGTCTCACTATATAGTCTCACTATATTTGGAGATCGGCTACGGCTGCGGCTTAGCGGATTTCTTTTTTCTACAATTACAAAAAAAAAATAGAACCGCTATGCGAACACAAGCGTTCTAAGTAGCTTATGAGCTAGGTAAGTAATAGGTACAGTGTAGGTACTTACGTTTACGTAGATTTTCTTTTATTAATTGTTTTATAGAAACGTCTTCATCTCTAAACTTGCCTCCATTTTGTTTCCAGTGATTAGCAACTAATAATGCCCAAATTAATGTAATAAAGTTATTTTATTAAATATTTTTGCACATAAACAATACCCTTCAGTAACCGCGGCTGACTTTCTAGAACAGACAGCGAAAGAATAACGCACGCACGTTATGTCAGGTATTATATGTATAAGGGAAATTCCCTGTATCTATAATATATAGATTTACGGATCTGGAATCTTCCTTTCTGAGCCTGTCATTAATGATCAAATCAATCTTATTAAAATTTCGCCATCTATCGTTTAGTAGCATTAAAAACAAATCCTGTAGCATTAAAGTCATGCGCAGACGATTTTCATTAAAATACTAATACAAGCTAAATATTCATATGCCTTCTTTATATAAATTTAGTTTTACGACAAAATCGAGCTATTAGATAAAATAAACGAAAAAAAAGCTAAAAGATAAAAGAATCTTTACACTAATGGGCAGATTTAAACCATTCGTTCGGTAAGTCTTACGCGAAAATCGTGCCTCAAATATTTCAGCTTTTACATTTTTTTCTCCCTAAATCTAGGGAAAATCTACGAAATTGTCAAAACTGCGTAGTTGATCAGGGCAGCAGCCTACAAATGTTCCGATTTAGTTGGAAGTGAAGTTCGTATGAACCAAATTCGGCCAGACCGCGTCAAACACGAATAATATTTATTATGGTAAATTAATTGGCCGTCGGATCGGAACGTGTGTACACACTATAATTATTTCACTCCGCAAACTTTCTTAAGATATGACTAGCACCATCTAGTATCGAGAAGTGTTTTCACATTACTTTATTTATAATGCAAGTCATAACCATAATAAAATATTTTAAAAAGAGCCAACGATTGACTTCACTTTTGAGAAAATTCAGTCAGGGCCAAGATTCTACACGAACACTAAAATTGCCTTGTGTTACTAGATGGGGAAGTCATATTACTTCATTAAAAAGTTTAAAAGCAAATAGATCAGCTTTGCAAATATTGGCAGTTCGAGAAGACGTGGAAATCGCAAGAGATATTAAAGATTTAATTCTAAGTGATGATTTTTGGACGAAGACAGGTGAATGTATAAGTATTTTGGAACCAGTCACTGAAAGCATATTTTACTTAGAGAGCGACCAGAATCGTATATATCGCACATACATTACATTTAAAGATATACAAGCTAAGATACGTTTCACTTTAATCAATCAATCAATAATTTTATTCGTTTATCTGATATTTCAACATCGAGCGAAGAAAGCAAACAGCAAATTCTAACATCAGTCTCTTCAAGATGCAATATGGCAATTAGACCAATACATTTGGCATCATATGCTAGACCCTACAACTCAGGGATTAGAACTTACTCAAGATGAAGAACTTCAGGGTATGGAGTTTATCTACAATTTAAGTCAATACTTGAGTTTGTTTAATGTAATGGCAGATTTGGCGTGTTACAAAGCTAAAGAAAACTTTTGGGCCAGACGATTTCTATGGAGCTCATTAGATAGTATTGAGCTCATAATAAGGTGGAAAGGTATTTGTGGTTCCACCGAGCTTAGCAAAGTAGCGATTCGTATTCTATCAGCTCCGTGTACTTCTGCAGCCACCGAGCGTTCCTTTAGTATTCAAGGCTACATACATAATAACAAAAGAAATCGACTTGCAACTGAAAGAGCTGAAAAAATTTCATTCATTTGTTATAACTGGAATCTTAAACATAAACATGAACACGAAAACATTCAGTTTCATGAAGAAAATGAAGAAGAAAATGTCATAGAAGCTTTCATCGATGAAGTAAATGACTATAATAGTTCAGACGAGATGGAACCTATCCAATTTGTCGTCTGTAACAATGTTGAATCGGATATTGATTGATTGCATTTTTATTTTATTTTATCTCTTTTTTTAATAAATAAATAATTAACAAATATCTTTGGACAATTTCACACAATGCTACCTAGCTCCAAAGTAAGCAACTAATTTGCTTATGTAATGGGTGCTAGCTTACTGGATATACTACTTATATACTTTTTAAATACATGTTTTATACATAGGAACACCCAAACCCGTCATAGAAATTCAAATTCATCATTTCAATTTCTGTCCCCCCCCCCGCCCCCCGGGATGAGAATAGACTCAAACACAATTTTTATTTTGTAGGCGACATAATAACATTACTTTACTATATTGTTCGTGAGTCTGACTTAGAGTCACATAGTGAGTATAAATAAATGCCAAGTAAATGTTATGACTGAAATGAATTTTCAATCATGAATTCGTGACTTTAATTTTTACGTGTTTTTATTACTGAATATTAAGTTCGTGTTTAATGCGGATCTCTTCTACACACTCGGAGGGCCACAGCTCAAGCTAACCATATCCGGTCTTTCATGTCGCCTTGGTCTATCGAAAGAAAATACGGAAACGGGTAGCTGGAACTGTGGCCTACTGTACCAGCTAGCATTTGGTGAGGTTGAGAAGTAGAATAGGTTTTCGAATTTAAGTGAAAAATCGTATACAACCAAAAATTTGGGTGTTTACTGGGTTTAAACCCAAACACCTTAAACACCGGGTTTTTACCCACCTGGGTTTAAATCTTGGGTATATTGCCCATCTGTATATGAAAGGGAAGATCTGTGGGAATTCTGATTAATTGATTGTGGGAATTTTTGAAAAAAAACTTAACTGAACACTATTTTAAGACGCTACTGTACACAATGTTATATATTTTTCCATTTGGGGAAAGAATGTGGAGATTCTGGGCATTTGAAACACGCGAACATGCTACATACAGTTGACGCCGCTACCTGTAACGTTTGCCCTTGCGCTTTATTAATTGTCACTGCAAAACTGAGCTTAATAGGGAACTGCAACCTTTTGAATTGAAAAATAAGATCTGTGGGAATTGTAGGGATCCGTGGTATAATAATATTTTCACCTTTTCCTGCGCCTGTCAAAATTGTAGCACCGATTATGTTCCTTCCAAGATGTGTCACACGCTGCCTTGTCCCGTTACATAATCGAGGAGCATCTAAATTTCGCGTTAGCATGACTGTGACGCCTAATTTTAATTGAAGCTTATGTGAGGGCACACCTGACAACTCTAGAGAATTTAGAAACTCTGCGGTATATGAAGTGCTCTGTTCTGTGTTCATAACTGTGTCTACTGACAAATACTCTGTTATTTCTCTTGCTACTTCGGTTAATATATCTGAATTTATTTTGTTAACGCTCTCATTTTTTGGTGCAAGAATCGCCCTTTCACATAAACATTTGTCTTCATGCATGTTGTTCGTTAAATCTACTAAATTACAAAAATCTCTCGTCAATTTAACGCAGCCCTCAGCATCCGTTTCCAACCACCCATCGCCAATTTTTAATAGTGTGTCAGTATAGTTTCCAGCATTGATATCATTATACAAATGCACTCTCATATTCGTAGTTAAACTGAATTTTGTCACCTTGTTCCATAAAATAGATGACTTGAGGCATGCTTTAGTTTCATCTGCAGGTGTGCCCTTTTGAATGACAGGTAAAGTTTGGCGAAATTCACCAGCCATTAAAACCACCATTCATCTCATTAAATCGGTATTGCTGCGCAAATCCTAGAGCGTTCGATTTAGTGCTTCTACAGCTTTTTTATGCGAAATTGTGCTTTCGTCCCATACTTCACACACAAAGTTTGCATTGTCGTAGCATTATACCTCGTGCACTATTTTTGCTAAAGTTGCAGATCGGTGATTCTTCCTGGGCTAGATTTAGAGGGAGTTTCAAAACAGAATGTGTAGTGCGGCCTTCGCTTAGCAGCGTGGCGGCTATACCGGAGGAAACTACGGTCACAGCAATGTTTTTATCTTTCCGTACTTGCGCTAATAATACATTTAACAAAAATGTCTTCCCAGTTCCTCCAGGGGCATCTAAAAAGAAAAGTGCACCATTTATAGATTCAATTTGTCCTAATACTTTGTCAAAAACTCGTTTTTGTTGCAGAAGCAATCGGGGTACAAATTCGGCTACTTGCTGCTACAAAACTGGTGTATCGTAGTTTGTTTCACGTATAATTTCATCTCTTATATCATTTAGTTCATCATCATCATCATTTAGTTCATTTTTTATTGTTCGCTGAGGGCTTATCATTCCAAAGTTGCTTAATTTTTTGCCTACCATTGCCATTACCTTACCTTCAATTTTTCCAAGTGCTTTATTATAAATGTGTTCATTGTATGTCATGTTCGCATGTGTCTGCTGTAACCTTCGCAAAATATCTTTCGCCATATACTCTTTATATTTGTCCCTCAATTCATGTGCATTAGATAGCCCGCAAGATGATATGAGAGTTGCATAAAGATCCCTAATTTTGGCTGGTGACTGGCACTGCACAGCTTCCTCCATGGTTTCGTCCCAGTGATTATCTTTTTCAAAAAGATGCAGAGCTTCACATGCTTCTCTATAAGCGTAATATTCTCTATTGCGCATTCCTGACCGTTGACAGTTTTAAGGTCTTAATATCCTGTAGGAAACCGAACATGGTGCAGCAGCAATCGTAAACAGAAACACACACACACACGACCAAGGGCATCTGATGACTTTACACCGGGCCAATTTGCAACAGGCGCGCCTTGAATGAGGCATTTTCACTCCTTTCTAGTTGTGTTGCAATTATAATAGCCGGGGACTTCAGAATATAACAACGTTTTTGCAAAGGGGTCGGTTTGACAAAGTTGAAAGAAGGCTGTTTATGTAGTTTTTGGCGGTGATGCAATTCTTTCTTGGAAATTTCTTTCGGTGAAATATACACGCTCTCCATTTTCTAAGTGCACAGCAAGGTGAGTAACTGTTGGGTGCCTTTCGTGTAAAGGGGAGCCAAGGAGATGCCACGTTGCCTCGTTACTGCTGACATAAAGCCCTGCTTGAAAGGTCTGTACTTCATTAACGGGATTTGCCTCACCTTCATTCCTGAGATTAAATATTGCTTGGTCGCTTCCTTTATTTATGTACTTACAGATATACTTGATTGCGCGGATAGAGCTACATGTTTCTACATTAATGTGGGCACTAAACATTTTACATAGAATGAGCGAATACGGGACAATCCAGCTGTTATCTAAGGTTTCGAACGCTCCAGAGGAGATTTGATTTAACTTTCCTGCCACTATCTTAGTTTAAAATCTTTTTTTTGTTTAGATTTTTTTATTTCCTTCGTATGGCGTTTCGGATTATCTTTTCGGAGGTATAATTCTTTATCTTGCTCATGATCTGGAATCTCGGCGCTTATTATGTTGTCTATTTGGCTGGGCCGAAACTTCTCTTTAAGCCATATTAGAATGTGGGCATGCGGTAATCCTCTTTTATGCCATTTAATTGAATACATGAAGCACTGCACCTCTCCGGAAATTTTCCCTTTGTTAATTACATACATTAATTTTTGTACTCTCAATGTAAATACTCTAGCAACTAAATCGTGTCTGTCAGTACTTTTTTGGCCCGGCATTAGCTCCTCGGTTATTTCTTTCCATGTGGGATTGCAAGTAAAAGTAACAAAAAGATCAGGTCTTCCGTAAGTTCGTACATAGGCGAATGCGTCTTGTGTGCTACTCATGTAGGTAGCGGGGACTGTAAATGAATGATGAGGTCAGAATTACCATTTTACCCAAATCTCTAGGGTTTACATTGGCGTTGCTAGAAACTGTATCTTGTAAATGTATATAATTTTCAACGCGCAGCATTTTTTGATTTAAAGATATATAACCGAGACGCTCAGTTTCTGTTTTAACATACATGTCTACCAAAAATTGATGAAATAATTGTCTACATCGGGTTAAAATCGTTTTTTTCGAACATCATATGATACGCATAAAATCAATACATGATATTTTTTTGTTTGGAGTAGGTTCCCTTTGTGACTGGGTTAATGAGTGGAATTTGAAAATGATAACCCTCTTGTCCTTTGCAATAAATCAATGGGTATTGCAGAGCGTCATAAAACTTGTGTGTATCGGCTACCCGTTGCAACGTATCATCACGTGCTCGCAAGATAATGTCTCGTGAAGAAAATTGATCACCACTAATTACGGCTGCTATTTCGTTTATCAAAGGTGCATTATAGCGCTCTTCTCGAGGGGTCCGATCTGCGTGAATGACGACTTTATAATCCTCTTCAGGTAGATTTTCTAAAGCAGTTTTAAACGTTTTGAATAAAATGTTAAGTTCATGCAAGAATCTTTGAATTTTGAACACTGTGTCTCTCTCAACTCCCTGGATAAATCAGCAGCGACGGTCTACCTCAACTTCTTCGTCACCCATAAAATATACTTGTAAAAATTTATGCTGTTCATTTTCAGCTTGAAAAAGTGAACCTATTCTATGATAAATTTGCCCTTGCACCGCAAATGTAGGCGAAAATCCCGGCATTGTTTTTTCCCGGTCAACTCCGAAGGACGTCATTTGAAAGCATGAGTTATATTTCCGGGTCCTGTTTAAAAAGCGCCGTGACTCATGAGCATCATGTAATAAGAGAGTTTTTAAAGGTTCTTCTGGTTCCCCAAGTAATGGAAGAGACACTTTGCTATTGAAACAGCACATGCCTGCGGTCTCATCTTTTCATTTTAAAGTGCTGCAAAATCGACACGCCTTGTCCATCAGTCCGATAACAACTAACTGATTTTTATAATCAATCAACGGATTATAATTGAATGCTGCGTCATTAAAAACTGACCAATTATTTCTTTGAAAATTTTGTCGACGTTCAGCTTGGAGCTGTGCATTTGCATCTCTTCACGCCTGTGTCTGTTCTAGTGTTTCAGATTCCCTTATAGTAGATTGACGTTCAGCTTGCTCAATGAGTCTGTATTAAGTTTCATCAGGTGTTTCCGCGGCTCTTAAGGCGGCCTGACGTTCCGCTTGTTCGAATAGCCTGTGCTGACTTTGAGCAGTTGTTACAGTAGCTCTTAAAGTAGATAGTGAAAGAGCCGCTACGTTGGCTTGACGCTCTGCCTATTCAAGACGCCTTTTCTGACTTTGAGAAGGTGTTTCGGAAGCTCTTAAAGCAGCCTGATGCTGTGTGTATTCAAGACGCCTTTGCTTACGTTGAAAAGGTGTCTCAGATGCTCTGAAAGCAACCTGACGCTCTGCTTGTTCTTGCCTTCTCAGTTCAGCATCTTCTAAAGATTCTAGCTATCGAGCTAATCTTTTCTCTTGTCTTTGAGAAGATACTCTTAAAAACCTGGACTTAAGTTTGCGAGGCATTATGAAGTAACAAAAACCTATTTATAAAAATGTTAAAATACCTAAAAGGATTTAAATATCCTGTTAATTTTTTTAAATCATACCTAAAATATCTAAAAGGAATAAATATTCCTTTTAAATATTTTTAAAATCAAAACAACAAAACCAATTTAAGACAAAACACGAATCCGAAAACGATAGCCAAAAAAATCGAATCAACTTAAACCAAATCACAAAACAAATCGCAGAAAACCGAAATCGATAGCAGTAGTCAATATAAATATAACCAACGAAAAAAGAAGAAAGTGTAAAGGTACCGTATACACTATCTATAATATTAATATTCCTTTGAAATATTGTTAAACAACCTAAAACAACGAAAACCTATTCAGGATTCTAAATAAACAAAATACAAAATCAAAACAGAGTCTAAATATGTATAAAGGTCCAACCAAATCTACAAAATCGATCCAAGAAAATACACAAATCCGAAAATAAAAGCCTATATAAATCCATTCAACCTTAACCAAATCACAAAGCCAATAACAAACAACCGAAATAGGAAGCAGGTAGTCGAATAAGCTACGAAATAGAAAGAATTTAAGTGTGCTATAGTTGCGCGCGGTCACGGCGGGAGTTAAGTACATGTCAGGAAACATTTCGCTACCGCGTTTTAAAAACCTATTAACGACATCTAGCGGAATCAATTTAAACTATGTATACGTTAGTTTAATAAGAACTCCCAAAAAATATTTTTCTTATAATTTTGCACAATTTTTCTTATTGTAATACCGATTCATTCATAACCACATATAAGAACTGTATTCATTTCCGTTCAATAAATATTACTAAGGCTTATTTAATAAGGCTTACTAAGAACTGTTTCTACCACAGTTAAGTAATAGTATTTCTGATCCATACTTATAATCACGCCTGTAACCCTTGCCGGGTAGGCAGAGCATCAACGGATTACTTAATATTGTCTGCGAGGTTATCGCCTATTCTGTGAATTACAATGCACCAAAACGTTTGAAGAAAATCAGCTGGTGAATTTTATGCTTTTTATTGCTCTGTTCCCGGTCCTGCGTGGAAAAATATAGATCCATACATTTTTTATCTTAATTTTGGTAAAAAAAGAAATAATTCCAGATATTCTGACCTTCTGTGTTTGTCCATCGTACCGCCGTCCGTCTTGTAGAATCACGGTGGCGCCACCTGGCTGAATTTAATTTGCAACATATTCAATTTTCCCACGGGAATGATATGTTTTATCGCTGAAAAAAGTAGCCTATGTCACTCTACAGCCACCGAACTATCACAAAACCAAAATTCATGCCATGCCGACGCTCTGTTGCGACGTGAAAGAAGGACAAATTTTGCAAAATTTTCTATTTTCCCACGGGAATGAGGCTGTAGAGTGACATAGGCTACTTTTTTCCGCGGAAAAACATCTCATTCCCATGGTAAAATAGAATGTTTCCTACGGGAACGGGAATGAGATGTTTTTCCACGGAAAAAAAGTAGCCTATGTCACTCTACAGCCACCGAACTATCCCCATACCAAAATTCATGCCATGCCGCGCTCTGTTGCGACGTGAAAGAAGGACAAACTTTTGTAACATATTCTATTTTTCCACGAGAATGAGATGTTTTTCCGCGGAAAAAAGTAGCCTATGTCACTCTACAGCCTCCTTCAAAAATTTACAAAAAATCATGCCATGCCGATGCTCTTATGCGACGTGAAAGAAGGACAACCAAACAAACAAACACACTTTCGTATTTATAATATTAGTATGGAAGTATGGATATGCCCGATATGAAGCTCAGGGGTTTATCTGAATGTCATCAAGACAGAATTAACCATTTGTAAATTTTTACCTGTCTATCTTTTCGGGTTAAATTTTGGCACATCTTGAGAGATTGTGATGAAATTTCTCCATCAGATGAAAAGCAATGCCGGCAGATTACTAGCTATATTTTATTTTAAAAAATTAGGACATGGTCTTTTACTGCTGGCCATATGTGGAAGCTGAAGGTTGCTCCACTTAAAACTGAGAATATATGCAGTAGAACTAGAGTAACCGACCTAACCCAACGGATGAGTTAGCTGAAGTGACAATGGGCCGGCCATATAGCTCGACGAACTGACAACCCGTAGAGAATAATGTTTCTCGAGTGCGAGTGGCCTCGTAGCGGTAGATGATTGTATACCCCCCCCCCTACTAGATGGATTGATGAGCTGGTAAGACATGGAGGAAGTTGATGAATGCAGGGGGCTCAGGACCGTGCTTTAAACACTCTTTGGGAGAAGCCTATGTACAAAAGTGGACTTGTGAAGGTGTGTAATGATGATATTGTGATAAAAAACAACAACAAACGGTCTTTAATAATTACTCTAAACAATCGAATTACCGTATACTAATTAATTCCACCCAGAAGAAACTAGGCATATCGATAGTATTAAAGAAGATAGTATTAAGAGCAGAAATATAAGTATTCTGACGAAGGCGGATTGGATGTCAGCCACTTGAGATTATCACGGTATTTGGAGACATGACTATATTAACGATTTTTTAAAATCGAATTAACTAATATCAGCGTAATCAAGTATAGGGAGCAGTACGAATTGGAAAACCATAATTGTAATAAAGGTCTACAACAAAATATTAAAAATATTTGACCCTAAAGACCGGCCACTTTCTTCATTTAAAGCCCTATTGAAGAACTTGCTCTACAGTCTTACAGTCTTACATATAATGACACTGAAGAGCTACACAGACACACAAAGGACGTAATCATTCCTATTTCAACTATTATAGAACCACCTCTTACAGGCGTTATTATTTATTTTAAATTTATTCATGTAGTAAAATAATACTTCTTTAGTTTTTTGTATAAAAGCATTACTTTTAAAGTCCGATTGTACCGTTAGGGGTACAGAATAGGTGGGTTCTTAAAAAGCCAAGATTTACTGTATTGTAATTATTTATTTATCTTACTTCCGCACACGTACAAGTAAGTTCTATTAAGGGGATCACTGGCCTGACGTAGGGGCGAAGTCCAAGAGCTGTTCCCCCAAGGCCGTAGGCAGCCAGTTAGCAGAAGGGCCGGTGAAGTCAAGCCAATAGTGATGATGGCCGTTGGTAGGAGGGTAGGCCAACACTCCGTTATGCTAGGTGGTAGTAGATCCTGGAATTCCAGACGGAGGCCAGCATTAGGGAAACTTCCTATAGCACTATATGCGCCCTAGTAAATTCCAGCACCCCTTGTAGGAAGTTAAAACTCTTAAAGCTAAGCACTAAGCAGCCTCAGCAAAAGAGGTATTAATTAAGCAGAACAGTTATTAATGTTTCAATAAATAAGAACTCACCCCAGCGGGATCAACAGCACCTCGAATAATTTAAATTGTAGGTAAGCAGGTTCAACGGTCGTTAGTAGAAGGGTCACGTGCGTTGCGAACTTGAAGCGGTCTCAGGTAGAAATGAAAGAGGAATGGCCCGAACGGGGACTCGTCGTCGTGTCCGAAACCTACCGAGTCTTTTGTTTTAGAGATCCTTGAGTAAAATGGTTCACGCTGCGCGGATTAAATTAACTAGTCTATGGTTCCGTAGAATAACTATTTTAAATTAACAATATGTAATAATTCGTTACTTTTTATTTTTAGATTAGATATTATATTACTATTATTTATTTAAGATTTAAGATCAATCAATTATATGTATTTGTAAGGGTGCATTCAGAAGCAACGTTACACGATGTCAATCATGTAATTTTAAAACTATCGTATGGGTAACATATCTCGATGACGAATGATGATGATGAATGAGATCCAGTGACAAACCGTTTTGTATCGCATGCCAGGGTCCTAAGATATAAGCTGCACTTAGTTCAAGATCCGCAATTACCTGTGGTTTTATAATGTTATTTATTGTTAAGCTAAATAAAGAAGATAAATAAGAAATAAAATAGCTATTAATTGGATATAAAAAAGAGTATACACGAACAAAGTTACGTGCACCGCTAGTCAGAAATAAGAGGTAAAATTTGAACAATAAATAACGCAAATTAAGATCCACTCATAAAGTCTTTGAGAGCCTTTCCATGTTAAAATACTTTACGGTGAAAATAAATGCTCCTTATAAAAGTTACAAATTGCCTTACTCTTCAATGCTTCATTAGTTTCTTTGATAATATCGCTGATCGTTTCAAACTTTCAAAATTACTAAATTACATTTACATAAAATATTATTTCACGTAATTTGTTTAATGAATGTTTGCTTTCTACCTCAATCTGTTTTTATAACAAGGGATTGATAAAGCGATCAGTTTTTTATCGTATATCCTTAAATAGACCACAACTTTCCAGTATTTTTCACTTCCTTGAGCTCATGCAGTTTGAAATTGCCATAATATCTACCTTGGGCACGTTTAAAGCTGTTTTCCGTCTTTTATCTGAGATATCAACTAAGTTGAATTTCTACAATTCATAACACTTACAGAAACTATGAAAATTCTATCTTAAAAAAAACCTCATGATTTGAGATCGTTAAAAGTATGGAGATAGTTTAAAGTAAATATGTTTAGTAAATAAATTTATTTATTGTTGCGCATACTTTACTAATTTCGTTTCAACTTGTGAGTAAGGTTTTGAAAAATAATTAATATTTGTTACAATTTTCAAATAAATACAGATATTACATGCCTTATGTCAAAAATGTTATTTACTAACCGGCTATGGTTTTAGGAAAGTTGGGACTTGAACAAAGATACTGAAAATAAGCAAAAAAATGCATCATAAAATCAGAATGGAGTATTAAATCAATAAAGCTCCACCTTCAGAAGCAATTGAATCATTTAATATTGATTGCAGACATCTAGCTCGGCTTTCCCTGTTCTCTCCTTTTTACCACCACAGACCTTTTTTGATTGGAAACAAGGCATTCCACCTTAGTCCTGAGGGGTGACAACGTATTTTTATTCTTAATTGAGGATGGATGTCGATGTCTATGGGCCAGGACCACCACTTACCATCTGGTGGAATAATTGTTCGCTTCTCACCCTTATTCCATTAAAAAAAAACTATACTCATTCTACCTACAACATATCCATCTACCTTTTTTCCTTTTCAATGAAATTCAACGTGCATTTTTTTGTTTTTAAATGATAAATGGTTACTTTCGTCAAAGAGTATTATGCATATGTTGCATGCATGTATTATGTTGAATCTATATTATAAAATCTTTTAATTTCCTACGAGAGTGTCAATTTGAAAGGCAAATAATTACCTCCCAGTAAGAGTAGATAGTGTTTAGAATTTAAACATTGGATTACGACTGGTCTTCTTAGAGATGTATTCGTCATTGTGATAAACTACATAAGAGGGCTAGACGATTTCCAGATAGTGAAAGTGATCAAATTATATACCGACGATATCGTAATCACTGTAACGCATTGTTAAAAAAGGTAAAGAGAAATTATGAAAAAGAGCGAGTGAATATGGCTAAAAATAATAATAAGAAGCTATGGAAAGTACTTACTGATAATATAGGTAACATGAAAAAGAAAGGGTATAACAGAGAACTGTTAAATATATCTAGCACGCCGCAAGTATCTGTTAACCTTATTAATAATTATTTTGTAAATGTAGGTAAAAGTTTGGCAGAGAGTTTTAAGGGAGGAAATAAAAACAGTGAAAGTTTTAATATTAACATTGGTGAAGAATCAAATTATTACTTAAATTCATTTGCTTTATTGGACACGGATGAAAGTGAAGTAGAACAATTAATTGACAATTTGAAAACCGACTGTTCAGTTGGTTGGGATGGAATTTCGAATAAATTTATTAAAAATTTTAAATATCTGTTAATACCTCCTTAACTTGTATATTTAATCAATGTTTAAATGATGATGTATACCCTAGATATCTTAAGAAGTCCGTAATTCGACCTATTTTTAAAGATGGTGAAAAAACCTGTTTAAGTAATTATAGACCCATCTCTATATTACCTGCTTTATCCAAAATTTTAGAGAAAATTATAAATAATAGACTTACAAAATATCTGGAGAAAAATAATTTATTGTTAAATACGCAGTTTGGTTTTAGACATGGCAAATCAACGGAGCATGCCGTTCATACTCTTTTTTGTCATCGTATTTAGACAGTGTAAAAAAGTGTATTTCTGTTTTCTTAGGTTTGGCGAAATCATTCGATACCGTGTCAATAAAAATATTATTAAAAAGACTGGAAAATGTCGGTATCAGAGGCACTCAACTCAAACTATTCAAAAATTATCTTTCTGAGAGATATCAATGCGTTAGTGTAAATAATATTACCAGCAATGAGTTACTAGTAACACACGGCGTATCACAAGGAAGTATACTCGGCCCAACCTTATTTCTTATTATATGATAATTTTACAAAATTTAATCTCTCTCAGGGATATATAATTTCATATGCAGATGACACTGTTTTGATATTTGCTGCGGATACGTGGAAAGATGTATTCTCGTCTGCACAATTAGGTATAAATGCAGTTACTAATTGGCTTTACGGTAATAAACTTTCAATCAATATTACGAAAACAAAATATATAGTTTATTCATTAAGAAAACCTATTCGTAACCTTGAAAATTTTAACTAGTGATTATATATTGTTTAACAAGGGATAACAGCTGTTCCTGCCTTTCACTTGAGTCTGTTGAATATATTAAATATCTAGGGGTTATAATAGATAGTAATTTAAATTTTACCTTACACTCTGTTATAAATTAATACATATTTTTAAAACTATTAGACACGTTTTGGATCCAGATATATTAAAACGAGTTTACTTAGCTTTATGTCAGTCTATTATAACATACTGCATATCAATGTGGGGTGGTGCCTCTAAAACGGTGTTACAAAAGATAGAAATCTGTCAACGTGCTATACCCAAAGTTGCAACATTTAAACCTTTTCTTTATCCTACATCACAGCTTTATTATAACCGTCAGGTCCTTACAGTAAGACAACTGTTTATATTAACGATCATTCAGAAACAACATAACTTATTAGTATACAACCGATCGAACTTAAATAAACGCAGGAAATTTTCCGTAGATACAACTAATTTTAAAACAACTTTTATAAGAAAATTCTTTACATTTTTGGGACCACACTTATATAATAAACTAAATAAAACATTGGACATTTACCACCTTAATAAAATAAATTGTAAAAATAACTGTACATAATTACCTACAAAAATTAACTTATAATGAAACTGAAAACCTGCTTAGTATTCAGACTTAAAAATAAATTCTTATATAACTGTCACCTGTATTACTACCCGTATAAAATCATAATAACCAGACACACACACACACACACACACACACACATACACACACACACACACACACACACACACACACACACAAACACACGCGACACACATTTTACACGCTCCTCTCCCATAACTGCTCACACACATTACACTCATAACACAATTACTTGTTACAGTCATACATTACACATCCTATGAGAGAGGAACGGCATTAGTAGTATAAATTATTATTTTGTTTGTACCTTAGTATTAGTAATAAGTGGTAACATAGTACATAAACATAATATGTGATACAATTAATTTCATTGTACTTAGGTTATATTAGCGGAATGTACAAATTTTTAGATAATATTTGATTATTTAACTTTTGCTTGCATCCTAATATTTATATAAATAAACGGTGGGGATATGGCGCTGACAGCTGATGCACAGATCTCCTAATTCTATGTTTTCAGGTATATGCACTAATGTAGCTTTATTAAATAATGTTATGCAAATATTGTGATGTACAACCTCTTGGAAATAAAGAACTTATTATTATTATTTTATTTCAATATACAATGGTAAAATTGATGTTTGAATGAATTCCACGGAAATCAGAACTATTTTGTATTCCTCGGCAGAATTCCCTTAGTAAATGCAATAAAAATGCATAGAGATATCTCTATTAATTTATATATACACATTACCGATTATTTTAATACTTTATAATTTATTTTTATTTAATATTGCAGGCAAAAATCAATTATTCTTGCTGTTTTGCTAATATAAAAATGTTCACAACGATAATGATTTGTGAGCGAATATAATCAGCGTAACTTGTCTTAGCTTATTATTTATTAAATTTCTGTTCTCGGCCGTTAATGTTGTAAGCAAATGAAGAATGTACTTCCATATTCATAATATTCTGAGTTTATAATTTAAAAAAAACGTTAAAACTGATATATCCAGAAAGTAAACCTCGACCAACAAATCAAATAAAACAAGCGCTACCGGGCTAATATATACATGTAAATAAAACTGAAGTGTCTCTCTATAATAACTGCCTGATATTAAGCTAAGTAGTTTATTACCACGCCATTGAGATGTATATTACCATTTTTTTAATCATTTCTTTTCCGTGTAGTGGCGGTGTAAGAATAACCACTGATACATATCATCCCGTGGGTGTCATAAGAGGCGACCGAGGAAAATTTAAACAAGTGATAGGCAGCTGCATACAGCAACAACTCAAAATAAAATAAAACTGCGTTTAACAACCCGCTCGCTAAGTGTGTCAACTATGGAAAAATCCCCCCCTGTGAGTCTATATACAGGTGAGGCCTATGTTCAGCAGTGGATTTTTGTAGGCTGTAATGGATGGTTGGTAATGGAAGTAATTTTAAAAGTTTCATCCGTCTGTCTGTTCATACATCTGGGCTACTCTTCGGAATGAATTAAACCGAGATTAAGGTCAACCTAAACCAAAATTTACTTTTTTTTTCAGCTAAATGGGATTTTATTTATGCGCAAAAGTGTTTTTCATTCAGCTAAATGTATTGAACGCAAATTGCATTCACTGGTTTTACGGAACCAAACAAAATTTCAAGCTAAAATAATCCACTTACGTGTTTTTATACCATGCGATTGCTGACTTTACTTTAAAAAAATGAATAAAAATACAAAAATATACGTCGCTCTGCCAAAAATAGGATGGACATGTCATGATAACATGTCTTTGTAATAACAACTAAAAATTTAAAAAATGCGGTTGATAACCCGCCTGTAAAGAGTGGTTACTATGGCCAATACGTAGGCCTCCCCATAGATTGTCTCATAGGGCATATTATGGCCATAACCATGACCTTCGTTTAGGTCTACGTTGAACAGTAGACTTTTGATAGGCTATAACGGTAATGGTAACCTGCTTATTAACATTCCGTTAAGTGCAGCCCTATAAGTTTATTTAATAGTAAAATTATAGTATATAAACGTCTCACTGCTGGGCAGAGGCCTTATCTCCCTTCTGAGAGGGTTTTAGGGCAAGGAAGTGTACGCAGCACTGTCCTAATGCGTGTTGGCGGAGTTCCTTTTGCGGCTTTCCTTCACAGCCGAGCACGTGGTAAATTAGCACTTAAAATTGCAATCAACAATTTAATTGGTGCTGTCGGGGATCGAACCCGGGTTGCTCGCACACTGTGAAATTTACAGCGAGCGCTAAATCCCTGAGCTACCACGGCTCAAGTTTATTTCAGTAGAAGTTATCCCAACCAAAAACATGAATGTGAAATGTACAGTACAAATTACTTTCGAGTTCGTCGGTTTCACCGATCAAAGAGTTGAGATCTAAACGGGTGCCATGCTCCATAGCAATAAACATGTTGTTTGGAAATCGAACATTGATAGTTTTTGATCAGTTTTTAGTTTGTAGTTTTTAGAATATTTTCTTTTCATTCGCCTAATAATTTACCTAGATGCCATTTAACGGACAGTCGGCCATTCTCTGGTGATAGATGAGGAGATATGGAGTGGTCAAGGTTTTATGCTAAGGCTACGTCTTTACTTTATTTTCTTCACCTTATGCTAAATTTAAGTAGAAATAATACCGAAATCGAAGATTATAAAAAATCTAGTAGTGACCAATTTTTTATGGACTTAAGGAGCTTATCATTTGTAGTTTTCAGAGACTTTACTTCGTATTCACCTTGTGCCAAATATCAATTTACTATTAAACCAAATTCCAAGTTTTTAAGTAACCTAGATGTTGCTTCATTTTATAAAATGTGTCATTGAATTTTTCAATCAGTAAGTGATAAACAGACGTCTATGTGTCTGTGACGAAAACAAGAAAGTGACTTAATAAAAACGTGGTAATATAGAACTTTTCTGGCCTTTAAAATTCTAGAGATATAGGCTCTTTTATAAAATTTAGGATGCTGAGTACTCTAGGAGTCGTTATCAGACATTAAAAACTACAAGTGAGTAAGTCTAATATTTTTTGAGTTATGACGGTTGTAAAGTGACCCGACAATGTTGGTGCGTCGTGATTTTTTCTTCCGAACTTGACTGACAAACTGCCATCTCGATCATAACCTAATAATATTTTTAAATGAGTTCCGAATAGATGTAAATAATTTTTTTCAATCATATTATTTTTCTTGTAGGAAGGTAGGGTATATGTGTAAATATAAGTAGATTATACTTCCCACTCTTTGGAATCCATCCTTACATTTCAGAATTGATTTTTCATATAATCCAGGATCCCTTGCAATAGAAAAAAAGTCGGTTTAAACAATTTGCATTTATATCACCAGTAGGACAATTTGAAGAGAATCGCATAAAAATGAGGTGGAATAGTTTCCGGTACTTATGCGCCGATTCCTCCTGGACAAAGAGAAAAATCCACCGCGCTGCCTCAAAGCGTGTTGGTAGAATTTATATGTACTTTATCATCGGACACTTACCTTAGTACTTAGGTATGACAAAGCATCTGCATTTTGATTCCTAATCTAGGATAAATGAAGAAATTGTGTGAACTGTCAGATTCGGGATAGATAAAATTTAGCTGGAGGAGTGTAGAAACTTTAATTTTATAGATACTAAATAAATAAAACATACGTTGCTTAAGTTCTTATTACTAGTGTCAAACACATAATTTGTCAAACAAAAGTTGCTTGTTAATATTCAGACCGAGAATGTCTCAGAGTTAATACCAAAGATTATTAATAAAATCACTACGTGATATGCAAAAAAAAATGCGTTTAGTTTGTATTTTTTATTGTCAGATAATAGCTGGTTGTGTAGTCGAAAGTGAAATAAACCTTGAACTTTGACTGTAACTTTATGAATTACAGTCTCATTTTGACCACTACGATACCACTAGAATATCGATATACCTGTATAAAATACCGTTGTGCGTATGTACGTAATTATTTTTCTCCTCTTAAATTTCCTCATATTGATCTTGAAATCACCCGTGCAAAACCAGAAGAATTGCTAATATGTATTCTAAAATTGGGTAGAAATCAGTCTGAGTCTGTAATATGTAAAACAAAGGTACGGTGCTTTTAAGATATTATATTTTTTATTATAATTTTGTGTGTGTGGTGTAGTGTGGTAGTGTGGTAGTAGTGGTGACTGATCCACCTACCAAAAAAAGTGGCGGTAGCCCTATATCAGGGTGCGAATCATTAAAGGTCGTGGATTCGAATCTGTCATTTGTCTAGTGTCCTGACCTACTTCTAACACATGCATTTTAAGCTTACCAGGAATGGTTAATGGGAATTTAAGAAATTTCGTAGCATTTAAAGTAATCAAAATAATTTTCCCTCGACTTCGCTACTTGCTTAAAAATAGAACGAATTTGTTTCAATTAAATTGTTTCAAAAAAAAAAAAAAAATTGGCTCCTGGTACGCAACCAAAAATTATTAACCACATATGTGACACATTTTCACTCTGTGTATTTTACTATAATTTCCCTTGAACCTTTACTTACTTCAAAATCTTTTTAGTTTTTCGTCGTCATAAATATATAACTTGTTCGATTTACGGTATAACGTTATTTGCAAAGTAATATTTTATTGCAGTTGTTTCCCACCTTGTCTGTCGATTTCTTTTTCTTCACAAATCAAATAAATTTCTGTGGACTGAAAACACAAACACGGGGCAACTGTACGGCAAAGGAGGTTTTATTTACTTTGCTGTCGTGAATGTACAAAGCAAATTCATTTTCTATATTATTTCACAGTAAGATCAAAGTGAATAAGGTTGGCACAATAAAAATTTTCATTCCCTTTTATTAATTACCTATTGACGTTCTACATTGTACCATATCTAGCATAGGAGTAATTTTTCCGTAAGATTGCCTCGTTAGTCTAGTGCTCGTAAACAAGATTTCTGATCAAGAAGAACCAGGCTCGAATCCGGGATTGGAGCAAAATAGATTTTTGGATTTTCCCGCCACCCCACTAGATGAAGTGACGACTTGGTACGACATGTAGAAAGCTGATGGATGCAGGTGGCTCAGGACCGTGTTTTGTGACATTGCTTGGGGTAGCGTACGTTCAGCAGTGGCGTTATGAGGGGCTGTAATGATGATGACGATGACCATCTCAACGGGCTTTTAGAGTGAAAGAATAGAGAGTGCACCTGTGCATGCACTATAATCCTGTCCAGAACAGATGGCTACTCTCCGTTGAAACTGACCGTTGTGACCTAAATCTAGAGGACGATCTAGAGGAGATTGTTATTAATATTTTCACCTTGAATCATACAAATATTTGTCGAAAATCAATACACGTGGAATTGAGGGCGTGAATTGAGCGATGTAAAACGGTTTATATATTTCCAATTTACTTTTACAGTAGCAATTCCATCTTCTATCACAGTCGATACAACCATCTGGTCAGTCGTATACTCATTTGCCCTTCTTCTATATAAATAAATACTAATCACATTCCTTGCTCGTCACGTCATTACTAAAGAGTATACATAAACACTATTTTTTTCGATTGCTTTTCATTTTTTCAAGATTTGGTGGTAATATTTGTTACCGTTAACCGCTAAAAGGAACCCCTTTGTCATATTTCCTCAGTTTCAAGGGACTCCCCTTGTTGTCTCAGCCAGTATCGGAATCTTCGGCGTCGACATATCGAGTGACATGCAGTTTCGTGGTCACCTGAAAGAGAAGGCCAGATTGGCCTCTAAAAAGCTTGGCGTGCTCAGCAGAGCGGGACAGTATTTCATGCCGGTACACCGCCTGTAACTTCACAAGGCGCAGGTTCGGCCGTACATGGAATACTATTCCCATCTCTAGGCTGGGGCTCCCCAGTGCCAGCTCTTTCCACTTGACTGCATCCAGCGCAGAGCGGCTCGTATCGTCCACAACCGAGTGCTTTCCGATCAGCTCGATTCACTGATACTGCGAAGAGATGTTGCATCTCTTTGCATTTTCTTTTCGTTTCACTGAGAGTTTTCTTCCACGTACGACCTCTCTATGGAAAAGTTTACCATCAGCAATTTTTCCGGACCGATACGACCTGGGGACCTTCAAGAAAAAAGCTTCCTCCTTTCTAAAGGGCCGGCAACACACCTGCAATTCTCCTGGTGTTGCGGTTGATCATGGGCGGCGGTTGTCATTTAACATCAGGTGAACCGTATGCTCGTTTGCCCCGTCTTCTATATAAAAAAAGTTGTTTATTGCATGCTGTTACATGCGTTAATTTGGATAACCACAACACATTATTATAGTCTTGCGTTCGGATACACAACCATTTCCACATATATACCTATAATAATATGCCCAGAACTATATTAGGTATCTCCGATTTTCGTATTTTTTAATACGTAACTTGTTTAAGGGTGTCTAAAAATACCTTTCGTCATCTTTTAATAATTATTGAGCTTATAGACCCAACCAGCTATAATCCACCGGACCAGACATTATAAAACAAGATTGGCCTAAAGGGTCGTTAGTGACCCGGGCTTAGGTCAGATCTTTTAATTTGCATAAAATAATAGATGAAATGAAACAGTGTGTGATGGACAGAAAGTACATTTACTCGTGGATCGTTTTGAACCCTTTGGCGTCTATTTATATTTAAGGAATAACACTTCAATAATGATATCAAATACCCACCCTGCTGCTTAGATTAACAAGTGCAAAAGATAAAAATGAAAACGAATGTGAAATGTGTTCTCACCATATCCTAAGTAGTTATAAGCCTTTTCATGTGATATAACTTTTTCGCGGTCTTATTATCAAATGTGCGAAAGGTAAAAATAAAATTTTAATAGCGACTAAGGGTTATTTTTACGTTTTTTTACCGACAATAATTAATAAGATTCACGTATCTGTTTTCTCTCAGCCTTTGTCCATTTCTATGTTTATAAAATGTACTTTATTTAAGATTTCTAGATAAAATCTGAAGAAAGTTTATAGTATATAGCTTAGAGTAGATAGTTTAGCTTAAGCATTAAGTTGGAGAGGTCTCGTCTAATGAAGTCAACACTCCGTTTCCTTTGTGCTCTAATCCAGAGTCCCGAAACCTTTCAGCTCGAGTTACAAAACCCTTTTCAGTACCTAGAAGCTTGCAATGCAGTGGACGATATGAATGACAAGCTCGTGGAAACTGTACACGCGGTCGGAGCTAAGTTCTGCAAGACCCACCGCAGAAGAACACAAAAACTCTCCGATCACACTATTAATCTCATAGATGTTAAACGGGAAATGAAGCTGCAGACTTTTGGCAGCGTACAAGCAACTGAACAAACAGATATCCAAATACATGCGGCGGGACTTTCGCAACTTCAGTACAGCTCGAATGTTTTTTTTTATAGAAGAGAGGGTAAACGAGCATACGGTTTACCTAATGCTTATGTGACTACCGCTGCCCATGAACATCCGCAACACCAGAGGAATCGCAGGTGCGTTGCCGGCCCTTAAAATTGAAATTGAATTCGAATTAAAGCAGCGATCGAGCCGAACCAAAGTTCAAAAGTCTTTGCCAGAGATCTGTCTGCCAGAAAGAGCCAACTGTCAAAGCTGAAGACTACATGTGGAAGCATCGTTTCCGGGACACCTTAGATTATGGGTGAGATTGAGAGGTTCTATGGGCAGCTGTACACTTCATCGTTGGAGTCACACGCAAGTGTGAGTAGCGATCCAAGAGCAAGTCTTATCCGGCACGGTCTTAAAACGGCAAGTCCCCGTACGGGGATGGAATTACAGAAAAGATTCTGAAAGGTGGTGGAAAACTGGTACTTGAAGTTCTTCAGAAGCTGTTTAATTCCGTCCTCCATAGTGAGAGTTATCGCTAAAAAGGCGACCGCTTAAATCCGACTAACTACAGGCTTATCGCCATCACCTCTTTCCAAAATAATGGTATCAGTAATAAACTGCCAGCTCATGCGGTACCTTGAAAATCACAATGTAATTAGTGACCACTAATATAGTTTTCGTTGGAGTCAATCAGCTGGTGATCTTCTGGTCTACCTTAATCATAAATAGGAGGAAGCAGTAGAGTCCTAGGGGGATGAATTGGCTGTTAGTTTCGACTTTGCGAAGGCCTTCAATGGGGTTTGGCACAAAGCGCTTCTTTCGAAGCTCCCTTCCTACGGGCTTTCCGAGAAATTGTGTAATTGGATCACCAGCTTTCTTGCAGATTGGAGCATCAAGCTGGAGCTAGAGAACCTATTTATGCTGGCGTTCCACAAGGCTGCGTGCTATAACCAACGTTGTTTCTTCTGCATATGAATGATATGATGGAAACAGGTAACATTCATTGCTATACGTATTTAAGCACTGGTGATGCTCTAAACACCAACAAACAACAACAGGAACAAACTTTTGTCTAAAGTCGCGTCTTTGCTGAACAAAGTCTCAGATTGGGGGCGACTAAATCTAGTCCAGTTTTATTAATTTATTAAGTTATCGTAGTAAATTGTCTTACTCAAAACTGTTAAAACAATACAAATTATTTAATCTTAAAACTAGAAGGTTAAAATTACAGGTTAACCTATTGTACGATTTTTGCAACAATAAGTACGATGGTATCGATATAGTGGATAATCTATGTTATAAAGTACCAGTCAGATCACACACTTGGGCATGCCGTATATACAAATTCTTTGCTACACCTAAGTCTCGAACGAATGCTGGGAAACGTTCACCATTGACATGTATGACTGAAGCTTATAACAACTACTTCACTACCCTAGACATATTTGGGACTAATGTTATTTCCTTTAAAAATTCAGTTTTAAATCTGTTGCGTGAACTCAACACGCGATTTTATCGCGTTTATTTTACTTTTAATTACTTTTATTTTTAATTCCCGACGTTTCGGTCGCTTTCCAGCACCCATGGTCACGGGAGACTGAGATGACTGACGTCCCGATTTCATTGTTAAACCTAAAGTACCTTAAGCTTTTTTTTAATTATTGTTTATGGCCCGATCTATGCAAAATGGACTGACTATGTCCTGAGGTCTTGCAGTGGTATGCTTGGGTTTAGTTTTAATTTTATTGATTATAGGATCCCAAGAAGGTGGCAGCACCCAGCCTCATTCTCTATTGAAATTAGGATGTTTTTTAATTTCAATAGCCTCACGTATCATCCTTGGTAGGAATCGGTGTTCTTTCGCAAGGATTTGTGGTCTATCAAATCTGATGTAATGGTTGGGGCCGCTAGGATATGATCGCAAACTGCAGACTTCCCGGAATGTTGAATGTCTGTCCGTAAAATTAGTTTTAAGTTTTGCTGGTGTATTGCGTTTGTGAGGCATATGTGTCGACCTCATGCAGGTGGTAGCTGGAGGGAGGATCTGAGGAGACTCCCAAGCCTGCGGCTGAAAGACGCACAACATAGGACTCCATTCCCTTGAGGTGATCGGTAGAATCATGATACGCTCTGCGGCTAGTAGCCGTGCTGATCATGCAATCAGTGGTGATGACATACACTTACATCAGGTCTGCAGGAGCAGCGGTCTGGCAGGTGGTGGCGCTCACGGATGGTTTACGGCCAGTGTGCTTATTACGGCAGTGCCTAAACCGTGTGACTTCACTGTGGCTGGATTCGTTCGTATACTGTATGGCGTTTACACGCATTGACATGCGCGACTTCGGTCGATGTTTGTGCTTACGCACTACCAAGGGGCCCTCTTTTACTAGTACGCCAGTTATTTTGCTGTGGACTACGGTACAGTTCCCAATTTAGCGTTCCCTTCGAGGGGAGCGCATCAAAATGGTTGGCGCTCACCGGGCACGGCGTGTGTGTGGAGAAGCCCTTGTATCGGGTATTTTCTATAAATATATTGTGAGCCTTTTCCAATCGGAGAGGGATAAATAATAATAAATTAATAATGTAAACCTAATACAAGTGGAATAGGGACGTTTTATGTTCTTAACCTTTCTCGAGCCCTGTCTTCGTGAACTGGGTTCACTTAGCTTATAAGGCACTAGCAGCAGCTTTCAATTGCTGTAGTGAATATGAAATCCTCCAAAATATATCTAAAAGAACTAAGTAACAAAATAAACACAACGCAAATAAGGGTCCTATCTAAGACGATCACGCCAAAAATACTACAAACGGCCTATTATTAAACCTTTAGAAAGATCATTTAGAAAGATCGAAACAAATTTTATTTATCCTGGTCACATATATATACTTTTATTTAAAAAGGGGAAACTAATATATATATATATAAGGGGCGGGGAGCGTTACAATATCTTCGTAACAGGTTTCACTTTTGTCCCATATTTTCAAATGATAATTATTAAAAGGGTAGTTACTTCTTCTTAAGGTGCCGTCTCCTTGCGAAGGTTGGCAATTGGGTAGTTACAACGCTATTTTAATTTAAAATATTTTATATCGACATATACTCGAAAGAAGAATGTTTATTAAAAGAAAAATATTTATTATAGATTTTATGTTTAAATTTATATAACAATAAATTTAAACATAAAATCATACAAATACATTTAATAATCGTTACGTAAATACTGCGGCATAAAGGCGTTTACGCACACATCCGTACGTATTATTTCAGATATAAGATGCGATTTAAAAAGAATCAATTAATTGGACAAAATAATTAAAACAACAATAAGTTAGTATGTTGCTTGTATAATAATCTGACAAAAAATCAGAATGATTGCATGTATATTAGTATGGTGTTTACTCGTTAAAAGAAATTTTTAGAGGCATATTTGTGATTTCTTTCTATCGTATCAAATTAATAGTATTACGTTTTCAAAACAATATCTAACTAGCTTATGTCAAGAAAAATATCATATATTTTTCTGGTTCCGTTAACTGCAGAGGATCGTATACTTTGAGACATTATAAAACTTGTGTTTAGCTACTGTAGTCCTCTTAAATTAACCTTATTAAACAGTTTTTTTTTCAAATAAATTTTATAACTTGGTAATAGAGAGCCCTTGTATATTTTCTGGGACTTTTTTGTAACAGCGTATACACTACCCCAAAATAAAGTACTGATTATGTAGAGTTGATAAACTGGAATTACTAGCTTGTATTTGTTCTTAGTGCTTACAGAGTGTATATCACTTTTTTACTAAAACTGCCTTGGTTTTTGTAAAAATACATAAAAATTTCGTGAAAACTATATATATATATATATATATATATATATATATATATATATATATATATATATATATATAATTGCAAAGTTAACATATGTGTTTGTTTAAATTTTTTTCTAAGAGATTCTCGGATTGAGGTTTTAAAAAGCTCTTATGACCTTCTTATGCAAAACAAACATAGTTTCTAAATTATTCACATTTCCCTATATAAGGGCTCTGGTTCATAATATACATGTTATGTTAAACACATCTGAAAAAAGACTATTCAAAAATATTAACGCAGAGATATCATCTTTGAGTCTCTGTTTGGGCCCCCTTACGCACGCACGCGCGCATCGCACGCCTCCTACAAGACGCACTTTTTGCGCATGACTGCGTGGAAATCATCTTTGCTTGCATCAGCAAAATTACTTGATGCACTGAAATAGCGAGGGAGCCCCAACAAAGCCCTGAATACATTATTGTTTTGCAGTATATTTATGCTTTTCGGGTGAAGTTAATCTAAACACTGCTCGTGTAAAACTTTTGGAAGTAGGTTTTGAAAAGAGAAATTTTAACTGCAGCTGTACAGCGAGCAAACTTAAGAACACAAATGTTACCACGAACAGACAATGCCCTACACTCTCTTTCTGTGCTTAGAGGTAGACGCTCAAATACTATTTTATTTATCACCAGAGGGATTTTGGAAGGATTGTGGTCATACATTGACTATGACCACTAAAAACAAATTTAACCATTCTTTTTGTACGTTTTAGGATCACATAATACCTAAATATTATAATATGAGAAATTTACAATAATTCTAAGCTTGTTTTAAGTTCCAAACCAAATACTGACCACAAATGCTAATTGAATTATTCATAAAATGATAGGAGATTTGAAATATATTTGTAAAAGCAAAGAAATATTTAAAGTTGGTAACTGTTTAGAAGAATCAACATAAATAAAATTGTAGTGATATCTATGCACCTTTAAGAGCAACAGTTCACGACTTGCTTTAAGGTACCACCGGTAAAATTATGAAAGCTTATCACGTTTCCTTTTCTTGCAAAATGCATTACCGTCACGGTGCCCGGCAATAAGATTAAAATCAGTTTTAAATTTAAATATTGTTCATACTCCGTTAGTTTCGTGTCTACTAACATAAAGCCTATAAACGCTGGTGTTATAGGCTGCATCTGCCACCGCTGTTTATTTTGCATATCAGTGATATGTTACGAACTGGTAACATTCATTGCTATGGAGACGACAGCACTGGTGATGCCTTATACACCGGCCGTGCCAGTATTACTCGGGAAAATGTTGCCGAGTACCGGGACAAACTTGTGTCTGAAGTCGAGTCTTTGCTGAACAAAGTCTCGGATTAGGGCCGACTAAATCTAGTCCAGTTAAATCCCCTGAAGATACTAGTTTGCGCGTTTATCGCTAAAAAGTACCAATTTCTCGTACATTCTCAGTTTTAAGGCACTCCCCTTGTTGCCTCAGCCAGTATCGGAATCCTCGGCGTCGAAATATCAAATAGCGTGCAGTTTCGTGGTCACTTGGAGGAGAAGGCCAAATTGGCCTCTAAAAAGCTTGTCTTGCTTAGCAAAGCGAGACAGTATTTCATGCCAGTACATCGCTTGCAACTTTACAAAGTGCAAGTTCGGCCTCATATAATAATAATAATAATAATAAGTTCTTTATTTCCAAGAGGTTGTACATCACGATATTTGCATAACATTATTTAATAAAGCTACATTAGTACATATACTTGAAAACATAGCATCTGCAGCCGAACTAGGAGACCTGTGCATCAGCTGTTAGCGCCATATCTCCACTGTTATAGAAATATTAGGATGCAAGCAACAGTTAAATAATCAAATACTATCTAAAAATGTGTACATTCCGCTAATATAACCTAAGTACAATGAAATTAATTGTATCACATATTATGTTTATATACTATGTTACCACTTATTACTAATACCAGGGTACAAACAAAATAATAATAATTTATACTACTAACCATATAAAATACTATATTCATATGAAATACTGTTCTTATCTCTGGGCCGGGGTACCCCAGTGTCAGCTCCTTCCACTTGACCGCATCCAGCGCAGAGCGATTCGAATCATCAACGCCCGAGTTCTTTGTGATAGCCTCGACTCACTGGCGCTGCGTAGGGATGTTGCATCCCTTTGCATTTACTATCGCATCTAACACGTGAAGTGCTCTGAAGAATTGTTAGGATTAATCTCAGCCACCAAATTTCATGAACGCACATCATGTCAAAACTCAAGATACCATCATCACCATCTGGATGATTGGCAGTCCACCACTGTGCGTTGTACTAGGAGTTTTCTTCCTCGTACAACTTATCTGTGGAATTGTTTACCACAGGCGATTTTTTCGGAACGATACAACTTAGGCACCTTCAACAAAAGACTCCTTTCTAAAAGGCCGTCAAAGCACCTGCAATTCCCCTGGTGCTGTAGTTGTTCATGCGCGGCAGTAGTCACTTACCAACAGGTGAGCCGTATGCCAATTTGTTCCCTCTGCTATAAAAAATATAAATGTAGAATGGCTCTACCTCGTAAACGTAAAACAATAACATCATTCAATTATTACATTATATCTATGTAATAACTGAATAATGTTAAGGTATTTCAATTATTCACATCGTAAGTAAAATTATTTACGTTATTTTTGCCTTACTAAAGAACATAAATAAAAAACGCCTGTATATTATTAAGGAAAAATAGTGAGGCTACGTATCAATACTCTCGGGCGCATCCGTACCTTTGACATCCACGTTGATAGCTTTTTGATCTCCCGTTAAACCGGTGCTCAAGTAAGCAATCGACCTTTTAAGAATCTCAATTTACAGGTTGCGCTAACCGTTTAAAAAATTTAATTTGTGATGTTTAGCTAATATGGTGCTTTAAAGGACGTGAATTTTTATTAAATGATAAAAGATTCTTTTAAAATACTCAATATTTTTATTTAATTAAATATAATTAAACGTATATGTAAAAATATAATTAAATATATATGTATAATGTTTTTTCCCCGAAAATGATTAGTGATTATTAAACTCTTATATTTATATTCAAACAACTGATGTTTTGTCTTAAAGAAAAATGTTACCAACATTTCTACACCAGGATTTTCTTAAAGGGAAAAAGAAGCCTACGTCCAACAGCTAGGAGTGATGAAAGAATGATGACGTCCAAGGGGCGACTCATGCTTTCATTTCTGTAAATCCTTCCTATAACAGAAGAGCCCTATGTTCAGTCGTAGATTTCGATGAGCTAATGAAGAAGAAGAGTTCAAATAAAAATTGAGTAAATTTATTGTCATGCAATGCTTTCAGGCCTAGCATAGCCTAGGCCTTAAAACGCAACAAAAAAGTATATTGCGTTTTAGCTAATCATCATTATTATTTATTCTTTAGTATTATTAGTATAGTCGTTTTACTCTGTCTGGTATCTGGTAAAACTGTAAGTTTCATTTTACTTTAGTAACTTATTGTTTTTAAAACCTTGCCAATAATAACGCAGTAAATGACTACATAACATTTATGTTTTAAATCTGACTACTTATATATTGTTAAAATTGACATTTTAATTCCGTTGTCTTTGTGCTTAAACTTCATAAGAACATCTAGATCCCGAACTTTTAAAGCAACATTTATAGGATATACAAATGCATGTTGCGTGTGGAATTCAAATCCGCTCAGCACTGTGTCTAAATACTGCACCAGAGAGTAATGTAATTATCGCCAGTGTGGATAGTTTTACTTTTGTTGTAAAATAAATGGTTATATATGCCACCTATCGAATCAATCTCAGAAGGCAATAGATTTTTATGGAATTTCCCTTAGTCTCCAGTTACGACACCTGCTGGACGAAAGAAGTGACGGATTCTCTTATTTTCTGGCCTAAGGATCAAAGTCACTGGCCACTACGATGATGTCAAAACCTAATCTTTATATATAAAAATTACGTGCCACATTGTTTGTCCGCGTTGACTAAACCGCTTGTAACGCTCCCTCCCCTTTTATATAAATAAGTATGTATGATATTAAAAATGTAATATATAATTAATTTAACCCTTTTTAATAAAATTATATATATGTGACCAGGATTAATAAAATATGTTTTGATCTTTCTAAATGATCTTTCAAAAGGTTTAATAATAGGCCGTTTATAATATTTTTGGCGTGATCGTCTTAGTTAGGACCCTTCTTTATGTTGTGTTTGTTTAGTAACTTAGTTCTTTTTGGTATTTTTTGGAAGAATGAATATTCACTAGAGCAATTCAGCCAGTCAAAGCCCAATATTAATGGTCTTATTAAATTATTAACAATTAAAGTTTGTGTTTCAAAGACTACCCCATCTATTTTTATAGGCAATATGCACTCTTGTGGTTCTGGTCGATGCAGGTATGCGGGTCGTGATGTCTGCTGGGATATATGGGGGACCTTGGGATGCTGTAAGTTTATATAACAACATAATAATATATCTCTGTAACTTTCCTACATTTGAATGATTGAAGGCAACTTGTCGGTGGGTGAGACAAACATGATCGAAAATGCACTTACTCAACGTCAGTGACACAAAACCTTTCTGACCTTTTAGCAATATCTGCCGTTGTATTAGTTGGTGGAGCATATGTGTCGACCTCATGCGGGTGGTAGCTGGCGAGAGGATCTGAGGAGACTCTCAAAGCTACGGCCGAAAGCCGCACAACGTGGGACCCCATTCCCTTGAGGTGAGCGGTAGACTCATGACTCGCTCTGCGACTGGTAGCCGTGCTGATCATGCAATCGGTGGTGATGCCATACACTTACATCACGTCTGCAGGAGCGGCGGTCTGGCAGGTGGTGGCGCTCACGGAGGGTTTACGGCCAGTGTGCCTATTTGCCTAAACCGTGTGACGTACATTTACTGTGGCTAGATTCGTTTGTATTATGTATGGCGTTTATACGCATTGACATGCGCGACTTCGGTCGATGTTTGTGCTTACGCACTAACAAGGGGCCAAGCCTCTTTTACTAGTTCGCCAGTTATTTTGCTGTGGATTACGGTCCAGTTCCTGAATTAACTTTCCCTTCGGGGGGAATGCATCAAAATGGTTGGCGCTCACCGCGCACGGCGTGTGTAGGAGCCGTGTGCCTCCCCTACATTTTTTTAAATAAATGTAGGATAGTGAAGCCCTTGTATCGGGTATTTTATATAAATATATTGTGAGCCTTTTCGAAGCGGGAAGGGATAAATAATAATAAATTAATAATGTAAACCTGATACAAGTGGAATAGGGACGTTTTATGTTCTTAACCTTTCTCGCGCCCTGTCTTGTGAAAGGGGTTCACTTAGCTTATAAGGCACTACCAACAGCTTTCAATTGCTCTAGCGAATAGTCATTATTCCAAAAGACACCTAAAATTACTAAGTTACTAAACAAACACAACGTAAATAAGGGTTCTAACTAAGACGATCACGCCAAAAATATTACAAACGGCCTATTATTAAACCTTTTTGAAAGATCATTTAGAAAGATCAAAACATATTTTATTAATCCTGGTCACACACACACACACGCACACACACACACACACACACAAACACACACACACACACACACACACACACACACACACACACACACACACACACACACACACACACACACACACGCGCACACACACACACACGCGCACACACACACACACATATATATATATACATATATATATATATATATATATATTATATATATATATATATATATATATATATATATATATATATATATATAATTTTCATTGAAAAGGGTTAAATTAATTATATATTTAATATCATACATGTTTATTGGTATAGAGGGGGGAGCGTTACATTCTGAATTGATTTCAATGAAATTTTTTATATATAGCTAAACATCACAAATAAATAATTTCAAAAGGTTAGCGCAACATTAAAGTTGAGCTTCTTAAAGGTCGATTAATTACTTTAACACCGGTTTAACGGGAGATCAAAAAGCTATCGAAGTGGTTGTCAAGGGTACGGTTGCGCCCGAGGGTATTGACACAGCACCAGAAAGGGCAGAATAACGTTTGGTTGACCAGATAGTAGATAATATATTTTGGATCTGGTTATGGTTTTTTCGATTCCTCATACACTACACCCTTATTACCGTTAATTTTATCGCATAAATGTAATAATAATAATGTCCTCCAGACCGAATTCCGGCCACGGCGGCCTGCCTCAATGGAAGCTAGCCATCGGCGCAGGTTAAGATTATAGTGCCCAAGTGTAAGCGCAAGCACAGTGCACTCTCTATTCCCTCTCTCATAATCCGATGGGACGGTAAACCGACACGAACGAAGAGATATCAGGCGCAGGACCAACGGCTTTACGTGATTTCCGAGGCACGGGGGGAGACATTGCCAACTTCCTGACTTCCGGGCAACTACTGAGAATTTCTTGACGGAAAAACTCAATAATTAATTTTTTGACCCGACCCGGGATTCGAACCCACGACCTCATGATCAGCCGTCACACTACTACAACCATTGACAAATGAGGCAGTCATATAAATGTAATATAGGTTATGGAAAAATGGTAAGATGGTTTCTTATATAAAAGAAGATGAAATGCTAAAGTTCGCGACTATGGCCACTTTACATTTAGAGAAGAGACATGCAAGTTGCAAGTACAATTGACTAATGAAAAGTGCTTAGTGCGTGTGAACAGTCAGTGACAAGTGATAAGCGTGGAATATATACGCCCTAAGTCACTCGCACTTGTCACTTCTCAAAATGAAACCCAGATCTATGGCAAATCCCCACTATAAAATAATCTATGGGGCTGTAATTGATGGATGGATAAACTTAATATTTATACATGGTAGAGCCATGCTGCAGTTATATTAGTAGTATAGTTGTGGTACGAATGGTGGTGAACCGGTGGAGTCGATCACTCCACCGCGAAAGGAATACGCTCTCACAGAATACCAGCGTAATATCTTAGTCCTGCTGTGTTTCGTATGGTGATTGTAGAGAACCGGATACCCTTTTTACTGGAAACGAGGCATTCTATCTTAGTCCACACGGGTGACAACCCATCTGTATTTTGATTCGTAATCAAGGATAGATGTAGATGTTTATGGGCCTCAGCAACTACTTACCATCAGGTGGACTGTGTGATCGTTTGTCATCCCATCGTATAAAAAAGTCAATTTCTGTATTAACTACTATAACGATTTCTGTATTGCAACAATTTGAGTTCATTTACATAATAAGGATTATTTTTGGGCTGAATCTGAATTACAGGGTGAGAAATTTTGTGATAAGAGAAAAGTGTGGTTTTTACGCTGATTTTATGACCCAGATTAAGAAAAGAATGCTTCGGTGGTTTGTTCATGTTGAAAAAATGAACGAGGAAAGAGTGACAAAGCAAATCTATATTGCAAAAGTGATCGGTGAAGTTGGGAAGAGACGCAGTAGGCAAAAGTTTCTCGACCGAATTGCGTTATATTGAAAATGGGCCAAATTAAGAGTGCCCTTCACCGATAAGCACGTATGCGTAATTATATAGATGTAAAGGAGGCAAGAGAGGTGTGTCAGGATGTCAGGATCGTGCCAAATGGAAGTCTATAGTCTCTGCCTACCGCTCTGAGTGACAGAAGTGAGTGCTTATGTTGTTTATGTTTATCTTACCAACAATTCTCGTTTCATTTCTCATCAAATATGGAACAGTGGTATAACACGAGCCCAATGCATATAACACTTAAAAAATAACCGAATGAATCAAAAAGTTTATTGAATAGGTAAAATGTTATACCCTAGTTTTTTTCACAACTAAGACGAATCTCATAATATGCTAAAATTTATTAAGTCGTTAAGACTACAGAACGCGTCAAAGAAATATACATACTCATACATACATACACACGAAAATATTTTCCTTCTTCTGGGGTAGTTGAGTAGAGTTTCTTCAAAACTGAGAAAAATATTATGTTAAAGAGTGGTGAAATTTTATTCTATTATGAATAATAGAAGTCCATATTCGGCAAAGAACTTGTAAGGAGTTGTAATAATGACGATGATGATAATATAAAAAATATAATGAATATTAATTCTATAATTTTGTGTAACTATTGTTTTATTTGGATAAAAATTTAACAGTGAATTTTAATAATATTTGTATAATTATTACGTAACTCTAAACCCATCTCTCTTGTTTTTGAAACATACGCAATTAAGCTTCCGAGAAATCAGAAACTCACTTCATAAGGGCGTACAATTTTAATAACAGCGGATTTGGTCGAACTAAAATTGACGAGTTTAAAACACGTTTAAGAGAGTGACTATTTAATTTTGTGGAGTTTTCCGTATCAATGAAAGTTTCTCTAAAGTGATTAACATTTTTTAAGTATTATTTTATTTAAAAAAAGCATATTAACAATAATATTCCATCTAAGGTTAGTTTTAAGATTATGTGAATTCAAATATTAAAATTAATCTTATTATGAGTTCTAACACCTCAACAACTTCGACCAAATCGTCCTATTAGTAATCTGTAGCGACGATGTAAAAATATCCTCTAGCCCATATCGTATCGAGTGTGTTTTATAAGGTAACAGAGGAAAACTGAAACCTGGGTTTCAGTTTCTAAGAAAGAATGGTAGATAGGTTTCCGTTCTCTATTCTCATCATACAAGAAACAGCAGCATCGAGCTGTTATTTTAAGCCGGTACCCTGTGGACCAGAGTATTTCCCTAGTAGAGGAGAGGCTCTACTACCTAGATATATGGTTAATTTTTTTATTGTACGACGTGTTAATCATTAAAATTTTGTTTTGAAAGAAAAACCCTTTAAATAAACTGCGATATCATCGAAGCTCAACAAATCACACGATCCGAGTGTTTTGAGAACGTTATATTAATTTTATTGAAGTCTCTACAAACGGGAAAATGTCAGGAAAATAATTTATCGTTTGAGGGTTCATCTTTTTACAGCGGATACTTGTGCGTTGATGTTTTTGATTCTTCTTCTTAATGAGCCATTCTGAGTCTCGACGTAACTGTCTCTTTTTTACGAATATTGCAATTCCGAAAAATAATAAATAAGCTTTCACTGAGGCGGTGCGGTGTAGATTAAGCAAGCACGATGTTCTTTACCATACCACACATGAGCAGCCAACTGCCACTTGCCGCTTACTGATTCTACTTATTTTTATAAATTTATATTTTATTTTTCTTTTATTTTATTTTTATATCCTTATTAAAAATGTCTATCATGCAGAGAAATTTCGAGCATAGTTTAACCCATAACGGCTCGCTGAGCGACATTCAACTTCCTCATACGGTCAGCAGTGAAGCACCACAACTCAGATCCATAAGTTGTCACTGGCAAGTGGCAACACGTACTTATTTTACCTTTTAATCTTCAAATTATGAGGTAAATGTTACTCGAAGATGTGTACTGCTCAGTTTAGTTGGATCCGTCGGCTGACCTATAAGTCGAAGTTGTATTTATATTTATGAAATTAGTATTTATTGAAAATTTATTTATTTTACTAAATATATTCATTGAAAATTTATTTATTTTACTAATGTATATTTATTGAAAATTTATTCATTTTACTAAATTAAATTTATAACAGTTTATTCATATATAAAATGCTACTTTACAGTATTTCTTGTACGCAATCCCACTTTTCACGAGTGCAGCGTTCACAAAGTTTTTTATGACCGTTATTCAAGGTGATATTTATATAAGATTATATTAAAATGAAGTGAACAAGTTTGATGATAAAACGAAAGTGTAAAAGCGTGAACCTAGTAAACTTGCAATGTATAACAAAACACAAATATTTATCGTTGTAAATATTAAAATGCAAAACCTTTAGTAAGCTCAGGCATCTGCAATTTGTCAAGTAAAATGATACTATTACAGAACGTTTCACTTATTAAGTATTTGTATTTGCGTATTGTTAAACTTCATGTCCAAGAGAAGTACTTCTGATAACTTTTTCATATTTATTCGAAATTATAGATATAAAAGTTATATACTAAATCTTACTCTTTAGAATCTAATTCAGCGATTACTTTCGTAAATAAATATTTATTCTTCCTAGAATTCAAAATGTGTACGTTATTTATATATAAGTGATAACTGAGATGTTGAGAGCTGAAAGATTTTGCAGCAGTTTAACGTGAGCTTTAATTTGTAAATAAAGGAATAAGAAATATAATAAATTTTCATGTTTTTTGATATATCTACTAAGCCATAAAATAAGCAATTTGGTCTTAAATATTTATTTATTTATAAAAAATAAAGTTTCATGGATGCAGAGAATATAAAAAAGTGCCTTAAACATATAAAAGTAAATTAAAACATACGTACATATAATGTAAAAGCGTGTGAAATAAATTAACAGCACGCACTTGACTAGGAGACATGTCTTTCAGAAGCTTAAATGTTTACCAAGTTATTTACATCGTTAAAACATGTATCATATTACCTTCATCTTTCTCGTTTAAAGGACATCAATTTTATGTTTCATACTACGAAAACGTATTTTAAGGCATAATTTGTCCTAATACATCGTTATACCAGTTTTCACTTTAGATAAACAGGCCTGTAAGTTATTAGATAATATTTGATCTCTTGATATTTTTTACTTATATATTGGGATGTCCTTATTATATCTTACTACATTTTTGTAATAAAATATTATCAGTTGAGGGCATAAGTTAGCAATAGATTAGGTAGGAATCCGCTGAATAAATTATATTTTTTTGTATGTTTACGCGCAAGTTAAGTACTACATCGTTCCCACAAATCATCAGTTGTCAAAATGTTTAATGGCTATTCCACGCTAATTGAAAAATTAAAATTTCCAAAACTTACATATCATATATGCTATTATATATATTTTTTATTTAACTAAGTTAGTATATATAGAATAGAGTAGAGTAGAGTAAAATAAAATAGAATAGAACAGAACAGAATAGTACAGAATGGAACAGAATAGAGCAGAATGGAACTAAATAAAACAGAATAAGGATAGGATAGGATAGGACAGGATAGGATAGAACAGAATAGAATAGAATTAAATTGAATTGAATAGAAAAGAATGGAATAGAATATAATAGAATCATTTTTACTCAATATTGATTACAAGAACACTTCTAGAAAATCACTTTTTGGGTCCTTAGTTTAACAACAAGGAACCCTTGTAGTTTCTACATGTCAGAATTTTTTTCTTTAAAATTATTATATTGATGATTATAATAATAATTTTAAAGAAAAAAATTCTGTATTATAATTCAATAATAAGATTGTTGCCACATATTCTTATATATAAATTACGATGTATCGTTTCGTATGATAAATGATTAAGTGACAAATAAGGGATGAAAACGTATCCCCATTTTGATTTTACTCTAGGATTGATATCGCTGTCTATGTCTCACTTATCAGCATAATTTTTATAAAAAATTCATATTTAAAAAGTTTACTAAACCACCACTGGCAAAATTGAATTAAAACCAGTAATTATATAAAAAAAACATTTATTAATGTACTTCAAAATTTTGAGAAATAGATATGGTTAATGTTGCGAAGGATCAAACTACATTACTACAAGTAAGGAAAGTTTTAATGAATGTTTGCAAAGTGTACGCTACTCCCTTCAATAAAGTTATTCTTAGTTCTCGGAACTTCGAAGTATTAAACGGTATCAATTGGAACCATTCTACAGATTTATTGATATAATTATACCTTTCCTATATATAAAAGCCTCACAATGGTCCCAAATCCGATTGTTACAATTAAAACTGCTCAATGACGATAAAATTGATCTATCACTGTGAAATTTTGTAAGGTATTTCAATGATTTTGAGAAGTATGTTTATTGTTCATAAATTTAATTGTTTAAAATTTCTTATACGTTTCCAGTGCTTTTCAATGTTTACCTATGCTTAGTTCACTAAAGTGGCAATTAATCCGGCCATATAGCTCGATGATCCGATAAATGAAGGCTAAAAAATTCTATTGAATGATGACAGCCTCGTACCAGTAACCGTAGTGTAGTGTGGTCCTTCATCTGATAGAGTGAGGACCTAGTAAGACATGCAGAAAGTCGTTGGATGCAGTGGTTCCAGACCGTGTCTTGTGTCATTCCTTGAGGTAAACCTTGGTTTCGCAGTGGATTTGTGAAGGGCTCTTACATTAATAATGATGAAAAGGTCATATTATTCTTAATAAACATTGCATTAAAGAGTAAGTGAATCTGAAGATATTTCATTTACCCCAACAGAAAGGTATCTTTTAAGGCCATTCTAAATTACGAAATTATGAACGCTCTCTTAAGAACATGCCTTTTATTCATTTTTTCTTATATTTTTCCATTTAGCTCTTGTGACAGCGCAGTCTAAGAAAGTCACATTTATGACAAAATGGCTTCCATTTCATATTAAAAGCGATTACCTTTTTAAAATCGTAAGACATGGTATATGAAAATTATTTTTTAAAATAAAGGTCAAATAAAACAATAAAAAAAGAAAGTATTTACACCAAATTCTAGATAACATCGTGAGCAATCTAGCGAGCGTATTTAAGAAAACGTTTGAGACATCCATTTTTCACTATGAAACAGCGTGATGGGCTTGTAAGGACTTAACTAAAAATAAAATAATGTTGCCTGAATACCATCTATTTTAATAATTTTCATATTATTGGAGGCTATATTACAATTTATGACTTAAATTGTATTCAATCCTATAGAGAAAATAATTAAAGAAATCCCATACCTTTAAACGAGCAATTCTTGTATATATATATATATATATATATATATATATATATATATATATATATATATATATATATATATATATATATATATATATTTATCTCGGAAACGGCTCCAACGATTTACATAAAATTTAGTGTCCGGGGAGTATCGGTGGCAATAAATCGATCTAGCTAGGATTTATTTTTAGAAAATGTCTTTCTCCCTGTTTTCAGGCAATTAAAAACTGCTACAATATAAGAAGATAAATTTTGACACTTTATTAATGATCGTAATAGCTCAAGTGGATATCGAGCGGTCGCGAAATCGTAATGCCTTGGTTCGCGTCCTATCTTCGGTCCTATTTTTTTCCTTTTTTTCAAGTTCCCTTCTTTTGTGAGAAAATCTATTATTTCGGGCCCTTTTTTTAATATTTTTTAAAAATACAAAAATTTTAATTAAACTAATTGCACTCATGATTTTTAATTCAAATAACCAGTTCAGTTTTTTCTATTATGTCAATAAGATAAAAAAATATTATTCATCAGTATGTAATTTGTATCTAAATGTAATTTCCAAAAAAAAAAAAACGAGCAAATCTCGTTCATCCGGGTGCTAAACATATTAACTTTGACATCGTAATATATTTAGGAAAATTTAAAGTATGTGCATCAAAACATAAATTGCTTTCATAAAAATAAAAATGATCATACTTTAAACAATAGGAACAAACATAAGCTACCAAGCTAGTTAATACATGTTACTAGACACCACAGAATTAGTAATTATTTTATGGGGCAATATATACGCTTTTGCAACAAAATCCCAGAAAATGTACAAAATTTGTCACTAAACGAGTTTAAATATTTTACTAAAGAAAAGTTGTATAAAAAGGGTTATTATTATATGAAAAAATATTTAATGAAAAAAAAAAACTTCTGGAAATAAGGTGATAGCCATCATGATGGTTCTATAATAATAATTTATTGACACACACATAAGGAAAAGTTACATAATTCACAATTTTACAATTTTATTACATTTGATACAAAATAAGAAATGTGCAAACAGTGATCTTTGACTCCTGTGCTAGGAAAGCCTGTGTTACAGGAGTCAATGCTCTTCATATCTTTTGTCTCTATTATGTTGTTATGTTTCGCCAAATTTGGCTGAAAGGGACCATAAAGATGTTTGGTCTTGGTATACCATACACCTTTTACTTGATCTGATGATGAATGATTTAAACACGATCTTGAGAAAAACAATGATTTATTGCGATTTCACAATACACGAAACTTGGTAAAAATATAAGATTGAGTCACGCGACCGTATTGGTAGGCAAACACAAACACACTACAAAATAAAATATTAATGAATGAGGTCAGTCGCGCATAGTGTCAAATTACTAAAATGCTGACGCGGGAGAATGCACGGTGTTGCACCGTACATGCTCCGGGCCAGCGGATGAGGGCGGGATGCTGATCATGAGATTGCTTGAAAAAAGATGTATGAGTTGCTATGGGCGACGTAGACCTGTTTACAATTCGAACACTGTCTAGTTTATTGATAACAGGATCACTACGATTGGTCGTTTCTTCTTCACAAATGCTGTTTCGTACGGAGGAGAGGCGAACCGCGGTGCGGTCTTCCGCCGGGGGGCACTGCCGGAGAGTTGGCTCTTGCTACCCACGATAATTGCTGCTCCGATCATAATGTAGATGAGAGCATAATGATGCACATCATGGTATGATACATCACTTGTCAACACCACCTGATCTTTCAAATCTTTTAGCTGTTTTTCTAAATCCGAAAATTGTTTTTGGCGGTCATTTATGGTTTCATCTACTATAGACGACATCGGGATCGATGCGTTGATGATATTTTTTATCGGACTGAAGTCTTCAACCTTGATGTCTGGGCTCGTCTTGATAACGCTGCGGTCAAGGTTACGAGCGTGCACTGTAAATAGGTCGGAATTGACAATGCTGACGATGCCGGCGTGCTCCAGCTGTGGCGCGGTCACCTGATCCGCGCACATAACTCGTAACTGACACCTCTCACAACAAAAGTACAAGTACTTGTTTATATTGTTTAATTCAGTCCATTTGTAATTGCAGGAGTCCACAACAGTTTTACACTGCTGTTTAATATTATCGAAGTCACAGAATTTCTCGTCTTGTGAGAGATGGTAAACTGGTTGCTTTAAGTGACATAAATACGAGTTAGCTTGCTGACTGCATGATGAAATTTCATCTATATCCATCACAATGTACGCATCCTTTGCTAGGTTAATGGCCACGTATTCCGATATTGGTATCGTGGTAACCATCTTGCTGTTATTAATCTTGGTCGGTACTGGAATAAGATGAAATATTTCGAAGGAATCTCTACTGATGAGCGGCACCTTTATCTCGAACAGCAGGTAATCTTCACATATTCTGGCCTTTATTGTTAAAAGTTGATAAATACTTTGAAGGCTTGCTTGTATGTTTTCGAATGGTAAGGCCAGCTCCTTCGATATTTGGCTTGCTATGACACCGAGTTCATTTCTAAGCTGTTCTGGAGATAATAGATGGAAATTAAATCTCCCGTGATAAATATCTGTGATCGTGTCTAGCAATGATTCTTGCATGCTTCGTAGTTCCTGTATCATATTGCTTCGAATCTCGAAAGTTAATTGATTCACTTGAGACATGTTGACAACCTCTGGGTTTAATATGTTCACGGCCCTCTCTATATTTAGCATCTGTTTGTTTATTAACTTATGCTGCCTGTTCATAGATTCTTCACTCCTTTTAAGTAAGTTATACTCCGCCTCGACTATAGAGGTTTGATTTCGCCACAAGTTTACCAGATGCTGCTGATTATCACGGATGAACGTTATGTCTTTTTGGTATTTTTTGAGCAAAATTCTCGTCTAAAATTCCAAATAATGAGTTCACTATACTGCCGACTCCGTTGATCAGTCCTCGGCGGCGGCGCGAGCGCGTGCGGGAATGTTGTGTCACCAAAATAGTATTATAATGCTGGAACTCGGAGTAACTATGACGTAGTTGCCACAGTATAATGTAACATTGGACTTCTTGTAATTTATCGCATGTTTCTTGCAAGTAATTGGAATATTGTTCAAAGGTCTTCATCCCTTGCCAGTAGGGGCTCATGTCATAATAGACGACCATGGTCCATTCGTCTCTAATTACTTGCATGTCAGAGACTTTGTCAAAATATATTCCTTGGTTCGACTTCAGAGGTGTGTTAAGAAAAGAACATGATGATGTGGTAAGTATGCTCATGAAAAATAGCATAGCCAACGCAAGCGACGAGAAATGAACTTGAGGTTTCTTAACAGATTGAGGCGCTCTTGTTTGTTGATTGTTCTTGATTGATGATGATTTGTTTGTGTTATTATCGCTGCCATCTGACTCTTGATTTACAGGTAGTAGCGATAATTTCACGACCGGCCTTTTGAGGTAGCCATTCTTGGTTTTCAGTGTGACCACTCTCACTTGCTCATCAGAACCGGGATGAAGTTCGATGACGCGCCCCATAGCCCACCATCCTGGAGGTAAGTTGTCTTCGTGGACGAGCATGACGTCGTTGATCTTGATATTTTTTTGTTCCCTTTGCCACTTACTGTGTACATTTAGTTGGGTCAAGTTCTCTGAACGCCATCGTTTCCATATGTCGTTATACATTTTTTGACAGAGGTACCATCTTGTTCGTAGATTTTGCTCTGTATCAAACATCGTCAACACAGGTCCACTTGCTAGGAAGTGTGCTGGCGTCAAATAGTCCAGGTTTTCTGGGTCTTCATTCATGGCGCACAATGGTCTTTTATTTAAGCAGCCTTTCAGTTGGTACAGTATGTTGGTGAACTCTTCGTAAGTCAGTCTCTGTTCACCAATGACGCGTTTCAGGTGATATTTTAGACTTTTAACGGCCGCTTCCCATAAACCGCCTGTTGAGGGCCAGGAAGGAGCGTTAAAATGCCACTGTATGTGCATTTCTGTGATCTCTTGCATTAACTCTGGATTATCTTGGTTGATGGTCGATATAATTTCTTGGTATTCTTGTGTTAGGACTCTGCTTGCTCCGACGAAGTTGGTGCCATTGTCACTATAAATGTGACTTGGCGTTCCCCGTCTGGCAGCCATCCTCTTCAAAGCCGCTAAGAATGATGACGTCGTTAGGTCCGATACTAGTTCTAAGTGCACGGCCTTGGTTGCCATGCACACGAACACCGCTACATATCCCTTGGCACACTTGGTGCCTCGTCCTTTACTGCCTTTGATCATGATGAAGCCAGTATAATCCAATCCTGTGTGAGAAAACGGGCGAGATGGGTTACTTCTGGCACTAGGTAGGTCACCCATGAGTTGATGTTGCTTGCTTGTTCCAAACCGTCGGCATCTCACACACTATCGTAAGCGCTTCTTAGTAGCCCTGTTGCCCCCCTACTATCCAATACTGCTGACGAATAAGTGATGCTGTTAATCTTGGTCCCCCGTGAAATGTAAGACAGTGGGCTTCATCTATGATCAACTCCGTAAGATGGTTAGCGTGTGGAATGATGATTGGGTGCTTCATTTCCATGCTTATCTACGCATTTCTCAGTCTACCACCAACTCTTAGAACGCCTTTTTCATCTAAATAAGGGTGTAAGTTTACTATCTTGCTCTTGGTATTCACGCTCTGTTTTGTCTTGAGATCTTCTATCTCTTGCGAAAACTCTTCTTGCTGAACATGCTTGATTATTCTTTGCTTTGCTGCTCTGACTTCTTCTAATGTTAAGTATGATGGCATCTTAATTTTTGTTCTTGTAGTGTTTATGAAACGGTATACCCAGGCTACGACGCGGATTAGTTTATTGAACTTACTGTATTTCTTGATAATTTGACCCAAAATATTCATTTTTTGTTCTTGGTATGTCGAAATATTTATCTGCTTTGCCTTCCTTTGTTCTTCATTGGTATCATAACTTGTTTCTTCTTATTTATCTTGATAAGTAGGCAGCCAGCTTGGTCCCTGCCACCACAGAGAATGACTCACTAGTTGTGTAGCAGTTAGGCCTCTGCTTGCGCAGTCCGCTGGGTTGTCCTGGGACTTTACGTATCGCCGGTCTTGTGCTGGAATGACGTCGGTAATCTGCTTAACTCTATTCGCTACGAAGGTTTTCCATCTGCTTGGATCACCCTGCAGCCACCCCAGCACTGCCGTGGAGTCAACCCAGCCGTATTGCTTGATTTCGTAATTTTCTAAACTCTGTTTTACCTTAATTTTGCTAACAAAATTGCGCCGCATAATTCAAGTCTAGGTAAACTTACAGTTTTGCTGACCGGCACTAACCTTGTTTTTTCCGCGACCAAAACCACTGTACTTTGGTCTCCATGAGTTATTTTGCAGTATATAACGCAAGCGTACGCTTTTGTTGACGAGTCGCAAAATCCATGCATCCATGCTGTAAAAGCCTTGCTGCTTCGCCTTGTATCTTAAATTTAAGAAATTGCATTTTCTGTGCGTTTGATAATGATGGGTTATTATGGATAGTTTCAGTGAACAGGTCCTTGAATGATGTCCACTGATGATAATTTCCTACAAAAACAGGTATGTCCATCTGGAGGGTTGATTTTTCCCGATGGGACACCGACCACAGCTTGCTGTTGATGGATCGTTTGGTGGAATTATATAGTTGTTCATAATATGAAAAAGTGCTCTCATATTATTGGTTGGCTCCTTGAACTTCACTGTCGATGTCCCAGTGCAGACTGTCGATAGCTGACCATCGCGACTGCAAAGAGCGAAGGAGATCTTCCAGTTCCCATTTCTCCGTCACATCGTCAAGATTTATGTTAGAAACTGTCCTTTAAAATGCTCTGAAGTTGCTTGATTGCTTCTTGTATAATTCATCTGTCTTGCTGTTGGTTCCCTGGGACTCCGTTCTAAATGAATGTTGAGCTCCCGAAGTTGAGGGTGTATCCATTGGAGTTGCGGGTCTTATCAAGGGCGTTGAAGGTTTTGGTTGATGTCCCGACTTCGGTAAGTACGCTTTTATTGTAGCTGTTATATTCTCATAATTTGCCTTGGTTTTTTCATATGTATTGTTAGTAAAATAAGCATGGGACTTGTCTGGAAAAGCGCACAGTTCAACATGATTATTCAGGAATTCCTGCCAATACCCTTCTAAATTATTCAATCTTCGATTAATATAGTCGGGCGTCTTTCGCTCTTGACTATCTTTCTTGAAATTTACAAATATTTGATTAATGCCATCGATAATTTGTTGTTGATTTGATAGGAGATTTTCCATGCTTGACATTACTTGGTGAAGGAGTTGATACGTTAAAGCCTTGGTTAAAAATCACTTACTTGTTTTGCTTGTTTTTGAAAATACCTTGATACGCTTGCTTGATATGCTTGTGCTTTGCTTGTGAAATCCTTCTGCTTGATGTGCTTGATGAATGCTTATGCTTGGTGTGCTTGGAGAGTGCTTGCTTGGTGTGCTTGGTGAATGCTTATGCTTGGTGTGCTTGGAGAGTGCTTGCTTGGTGTGTTGGTGAATGCTTGCTTGGTTTGCTTGGTGAATGCTTGCTTGGTTTGCTTGATGAATGCTTCAAATTTACTATGCTTGTGTTATTCTTGATATTCTCGGTTTTGTGCTTGGTGTTATTACTGGTTCTCAGTATATTTGCAGACTCAGTACACGTAGAGCGCCGTCTCAATTCGGCTGGTGAGACCCGCTGGTGGGAGGCCAACCGAACCGATCGCACTGCACTTGAGATCCACAAAACACTGATCAGTTTCCTCGAAGGACCATAAAGATGTTTGGTCTTGTTATACCACACACCTTTTACTTGATCTGATGATGAATGATTTAAACACGATCTTGAGGAAAACAATGATTTATTGCGATTTTACAATACACGAAACTTGGTAAAAATATAAGATTGAGTCACGCGACCGTATTGGTAGGCAAACACAAACACACTACAAAATAAAATATTAGTGAATGAGGTCAGTCGCGCATAGTGTCAAATTACTAAAATGCTGACGCGGGAGAATGCACGGTGTTGCACCGTACAGAACATAATATGTTACTTACAGTATACAAAAATTGTGTATGTGCTCCTATGTTGTGTGTACTCTTAGGTCGTGTGTGTGTGTGTGTGTGTGTGTGTGTGTGTGTGTTTGTGTGTGTGTTGTGTGAGTGTGTGTTGTGTGTGTGTGTATGTGTATGTGTGTGTGTGTGTGTGTTTTATAGGTATTAAATTTTCGTAAATGTTGAATATTACCTAATTTGTTATACACCCGTGAAGTCAACGCGGAATATTGGTGCTTGGAAAACTCAGTACGAGTCCGTACCATGGAACATGTCTCTCTCCTTCGCTGAGACGTTGGAAAAGACGGCACAACTTCCCTATGGTACCTGAGAACTATAGATTTGTAGTATAATTGTCTCACAGTGAGAACCCTACAGTGTTGATACAAAGCGTATGAGGGATATTTAAAAGGGAGAAGACATAGCACTTTTAGAATGGCTCTTTGAGCTCTTTACAGTCCCAGCATATGAGTCTTCGCTATAACTCCCCACACTGCAATACAATACGTTATGATAGATTGGCAAAAAGCCTTGTACACATATAGGAGGAGGTCGCTATCTGCAATTTCTCTTAGGTTCTTAAAAATATAAATGAGCTCTCTTACTCTACTCGTGACATTTGAAATTTGATGGTTCCAAGTTAGCTTCTCGTCACTTGTCACTCTTAGATATCGCACGTGTTTAACCATTTCTAGTTCTTTACAACCACATTGCCTGCCAGGAAGTAAGGGTATTGTATTGCATGGAAAAGTGTGAATCTTGAATTTAAAGCTGCTGGAGCTGGAGCTGGAGCTTAGTAGCCTCTGTTATCCTGAAACATAGATATTTCGTCTTTTCTATGTTTAGCAATAGCAAACTTTATTCCAGAGCCTTCAAAATTTCACACAGTCCTCTCTCTGTAAGTTTTTGCACACCATCCCAAGTCTGATTATGAAATAACAGGACAGTGTCATCTACGTACATTAATAAATCAGCTCTTTCTATTTCTATGTTGCAGAGATCGTTAACGCAGAGCAGGAAAAGAGTTGGTCCAAGAGTGCTTCCTTGTGGGACTCCGTAATCACCGTTTTTTTCGTCACTAATGTGTGTGATAACTTTAATCTGCTGGCTTCGATTATTTAAGTAGTCTTTAAACCAGTCATAGGGGATCCCACGTATAGCCATTCGCTTCATTCTTTTCAGAAGTATTCTCGGTGACACAGTATCAAAAGCCTTTCGTAAGTCTAAAAAGACCCTAAAATAGAGATAATTATTATCTAAATAGTTTGTCACTAGTGTAGTAAGTCTTAAAACAGCATCTTCTGTAGATTTATTCTTTCTAAAGCCATACTGATTAGACGAGATGAGGTTTTTTTGGTTAAGAAATTTCGTAAGTCTAATGTTAACTATTTTTTCCAGAATTTAAGAAAGTGTGCTTAAAAGTGCAATTGGTCTATAATTGCTTGCTAATTGTTTTCCGCTTTTGAATATTGGGGTTATAATGGCTTTTTTGAAAGCAACTGGGAAAACCCCTGTTTCCAGTCTCAGGTTATATAAATAACATAGTGGATCAACGAGAATATCTATTGATTGTTTTATGGTCTTTGTACTAATCTTGTCCATCTCGTGTGTCCATCCCGGTGTTTTTGTGTCCTTCATCTGTTGTATAATTTTCTTTATCTCTAATGGGTCAGTGGGTAAGAACATTATTGAGTCGACACAGCTTTTACAGTGCACACTCCTACTTGCTAGCCTCTCTTCCGTCTCACCAAGTAGCTTTAATATAGCTTCAGCTAGTGTTTTACCAGTAGACGCAAAGTATGTGTTCACTTTATTACGTGATCCTTCAGGTGACTCGTCACAAGAACAGATTAATTCAAAGGGTGTACTGTTAACCTTTGATGTCCCCACTTCTTTTTTCTAACAAATTTCTTAAATAGTGTCTTTTTTGAGTTTTTATAATATTATTGCATATGTTTCTATATTGCTTGTATTCGTTTAGAATACTCTCATCATGAGGAGATCGCTTAAATTTTCTGTGCATTTTATCCCTTTTTCGCATACATTTTAATAATCCTACGGTTATCCATGGTTTAAGTGGTTGCTTTTTCTTGGGCACTGCCCTTATCAAAGTGTTTTTCGATATTATATTATGTATATTGTTTACTATAAACTCTGCTGCACGATTACAATCTCTTAACATATAGTAATTTTCCCAAGAGATGTCTTTGATCTCGTTTTTAATTTTTTCTAGGTTTATGTCAACTTTCTCGCATCTGAGGTTCTTCCTTTGTACTAATGATAACGAAATGTAGAGTAATATGGGTGAGTGATCAGTAAACTCATTAAAAACTGTAATTTGGGCATGTCCATTTGTTTTGATCATAAAATGATCCAAGCAGGTAGTTTGTCGTGTAGGCTTATTAATACCAGGCACTAATCCATGAGACGCCATTAAATTAAGATACTGTATTGTGTATACATTTGCGCTTTCATTAAGAATAAGTTGATATCTCCTGTTAACACAACAGTACAGCTTTTATAATTATGTAATATCCAATGATTCTAAAAAGTTTATAGCGTTTGTAAAACTACTATTAAAGCTCATTTAAAAATTTTACAGACAAAATAATTGTAAAGTGAAATAATATGTTTTAAAAAAGTTTCTTGTTTGTTCTTCCCGGGACAAAGGCGTTTTCTGAACCAGCGGAAAATAAAAATGACTTTCACTATTACGTAATAATATATAGTGAATAAAAAGTGTTATGTTCTAAACTGTGTAGCGGTTTGAAGTAATAATATTATTATTTAAATGTGCAAGCGAGCACACGTTCCACCTGTTGGTAAGTGGTTGCTGTGGTTCATAAACATCTACATCAATCCTCGATTAAGAATCAAAATGCAGATGCATTGCCACCTTTGCCTTTGCCACATTGATAAGGACTATGATAGAATGCCTCATTTACATTTACAGTAAATGTGGTCTCTGGTGTACACTTACCAAACGAAACACGGTAGCATTGAACTGCTTTTTGACGCTGGTATTCTGAGAGAGTGTGGTCGTTCCCCGTTCGAGCCGATCCATTCGTGCTACAACGATACAAATAAAGCTACAGCATGGCTCTACCACATATAAATTTAAATTTATATACAATTATAATTTACACATTCAGTAAATTCAAGTAATCAAGTATTTATTTACTCATTTAGTGTATAACAAGGTCTTAATAATTATGACAAGTGGTACTTATCACTTCATACTTTACAGGCGTTGCAAAAAAAGGTTAAAGAAGGTATATATTAACTAAACAACATAAAAATTAAAAACTATAATTATTAATAAAAAAAATCTTTAAACGTATTAAGCAATCTTACAACACAAAATAAAATATAGGTTATTTAAAATTCGTAGTAGAAAAACCTAATATAAAATAGTTATTGAATTTTAAAATAATATTCGTTTTTTGTATAAAAAAATTCTGTTTCGATTTTTTTTATTTTTATAGTATGTGTATTAATATCCACTACTCCATATCACGCCGTGGATGTCATCAGAGGCGACAGAGGGAAACTAAAACATTTTTCGGCAGCAGCATCTTCCAACAGCAACTCAAAGTAATAAGAAACTTGCGCTGCTGAATAACCCGCCCTTTAAGCGAGGTAATATGGCATAAAACTTCCTATGAGGCAATCTACCTGTACGCAATTTTTAAGAACTATATCAGTGCCAAAACCTAAGCTTTGGATTCCAGACAAAAATACATATTCTCAAAAGGGATAGACTAAGAGGATTGTCAAATATTTCACATTTTTCCGTTGCGACGCCCTGGTGCCAGCAAAAATTGTGGATGTCCTCATGGACAAGATAAAATTAAATTTCCTAGCATGCTTGTTACATGTGAATAATTTTTGTGTATCGCTAAAAGAAGTTGTCGTTCCACGTATCGACCACAACAACACCTTTTAATTAAAGACAACATTTGTCAGGACCTGTGTATTGAATAAAAAAGTGTTTCGAAGAAAATTTGTTCGCGGTTAATTTATATTTTTTTAAACTTCAGACGTTTCGGGTATATATGAGATATAGAACATCAATGATCCGGGGGAAATGTCTGAGGTGTTCAGACATCACATTACAGGCCCGACATTACAGCTAGCAAAGGCCACCTTCAACTTTATTAAACACTATGTTTGGCTAGATCTACTCAGAAGGAGCTTGCAGTATCTTGAAGTACTGCAGTAGTATGCTTGGCTTGGATAAAACTTTATTAGTTATCGGATCCCAAGCAGATAATTGGACATGTTCTCATCTTTAAAACTTTCTATATTCGAAAGCTTCGCGAATTGTTGTTGGTAGGAATCGGAGTTCCGTTGCTAGGATTTTTGACATATGTTTTCGATATGATCACATGCTGCACATCTTCTACTGACTTCTGAAACTGACAATGTCTGTTTACCTATATAGCCCGATTAATTTTTACAGATTTCGATAGACTGTGATATAAATATCTCGTGAATAGGTGTTAAATATGCGGACAATTTAAAGCTTCTCACACCGACGACAATAAAAAAAAGGTTCGCTAAATATGAAATAAAAAAGAAACGTAGATCGATTGTTGACACGACTACCAATTGTGAAAATTAAAGCAAATCCTTCCTTCTTTCGGGAAAACTCCTCCTGCGGATTTGGTACGCTATAATTCTCGGTAAAAAGATATATTTTCCTAAAGATATTATATTAGAGGATAAACGACATCAATTTATGAAACAAATGTAATGTAACTGAACTATAAAAATCAATAACTGCAGCTCTTCAAAAATTGAACTATAGCTAGACCAGAGTAATAAATCCCGAAGTACTACAGTAGAATCCTGAAATAGAACAGAAATAAAGAAACAATGTTTCAAATAGTTATTTCCGTTTAAATATGAAAGTACCCGAAACGTCGGGTATAAAAATAACATAAATAAACGCGATAAAATCCGTAAAAGTAGTTTGAGTCAATGTATAGTGTTCGCGTAAATATAAGAAATCATTATGTAAATCAGTACGGACTGGAAATAGCAAATAACTCCGGGTTAACTTTGACATCGGGACATCAGTCGCCTCTGTCCCCCGTGAACATGGGTGCTGGAAAGTACCCATGTCCCAAGTATAAAAATAACATAAATAAACGCGATAAAATCCGTAAAAGTAGTTTGAATCAATGTATATATAATCTTCGCGTAAATATAAGAAATCATTTTCAGTATATTTTTTATTATTCTAAGCCAGCGCTTAGCAATTATTCCATCGGATGGTAATTGGCATAGAATACTAATATACACAATAGAATGGCTGTCAACTTTATTTTGTACGGGGGTTGGCGTCGCCAACCCCGATTCGCTGTATTTAGAGACTGAATTAATTTACACATTTAAGACTTTTGATTAATGTTTAAGGTCGTCATTAAAAAATTGTTTAAATATTAATACATATTTATTTGTAAATAGTGTCCAATTTGGCATTTTTTAAATAATTTGCATGCGAAATTTGGAAACAATTGTAACGTCAAAACACATCTCGTGTTGACATTTATACATGTGAATTGACGTGTTAGTAGCTACACGGGCTCCGCGAGTATTCTATGTAGTCTAAGTTGATGAAGCGCACTGACTTAACAAAAGAATATTCCTTTTACCTTGGAGACATAATCACAACCTGTTGGACCTGTTGGACCTTCTGCTGACCTCTCACCCGGACGGATATCAGATTTTCGTCGACGCCCCTTTAGGCTCCTCAGATCACTGTCTTGTCCGGAGCATGGTGCCACTCACGCTGAAATCGCAGTTGCATTCTGCAGGCTGCCGCCGTGTTTGGCACTATAGGTCAGCCGATTGGGATGGAATGCGGTCTTTTTTTTGCATCCTATCCTTGGGGGCGGGTTTGTTTCTCGCCGGACGATCCCAAGGTTGTTGCGGATTCTGTTGCTGATGTGGGACTTCAGGGTATGGAACTTTTTACTCCTTCCTCTGTGGTGCCCATTGGAGGCAAATCTCAGCCATGGTTTGGTCGCTCCTGTAAAATAGCATCATGCTATAAGCAGGAGTGCTACCAAGCCTGGGCTGACGCATCAGCGTGCCGGGATGTAAACACCAGCGCTCTAAAAAAAGAAGTATAATTCCGCCTCTAGGTCCTTCAAAAGAGTCATTGCCAAGGCAAAGTCAGAGCACATAGGCAGAATTGGCGAGAAACTAGTTCGCCTTCCTTCTGGAACCCATGAATTCTGGTCTCTCGCCAAGGCTGTCCAGGGGAATTTCTATCAGCTATCTCTTCCATCTCTGCACAGGGAGGACGACTCACTGGCCCATACCGCAAAGGAGAAAACCGATCTTGTAGGCTTTTTCTTTGCGTTCAACTCGACTCTCGATGACGGGGGGAGTACGCCGCCGACCATCCCACGGTGTGAGTGCTCCATGCCGGAAGTACAGTTCAAACAGCGCTCGGTTCGCAAAGCATTCCATTCCCTGGACATCCACAAGTCGAGTGGGCCTGACGGAATCCCCCCAATTGTGCTGAGGACGTGTGCTCCAGAGTTGGCACCGGTTTTAACGCGTTTTTTCCGGTACTCCTACTCCCTAGGCATAGTCCCAAAATCATAGAAGACGGCTTTCGTCCACCCGATCCCTAAAAAAGGCGACCGCTCACACCCGTCCAACTACGGGCCTATGGCCATCAACTCCTTGTTCTCCAAAACAATAGAGTCCATTGTAAACTGCCAGCTCATGAGGTACCTTGAGGATCACCAGCTGATTAGTGACCGCCAATACGGTTTTCGCCGTGGTCGGTCAGCTGTTGATCTGATCTACCTAACTCATAGATGGGCGGAGGCAGTAGAGTACAAGCGGGAGGCATTGGCGGTTAGTTTGGACATTGCGAAGGCCTTCGATCGGGTTTGGAACAAAGCGCTTCTTTCGCAGCTCCCTTCCTATGGGCTTCCCGAGAAATTGTGCGATTGGATCACCAGCTTTCTTGCAGATCGGAGCTCCGATTGCAAGCCCATTAATGTTGGTGTTCCACAGGCACAGGCAAGGCTGCGCGCCAACGCCGTTTCTTCAGCATATTGTAACGCTTCCCCCCCTCTCTCATAATAATAAATATATTAGATATAATTAATTTACCCCTTTTCGATAAAAATTATATATATGTGACCAAGATAATTAAGATATGTTTTGATCTTTCTAAATGATCTTTCTAAAAACGTCTATTAATAGGCCGTTTTTAATATTTTGGCGTGATCGTCTTAGTTAGGACCCTTATTTACGTTGTGTTTGTTTAGTAACTTAGTTCTTTTAGGTATCTTTTGGAAGAATAAATATTCGCTAGAGCAATTGAAAGCTGTTGGTAGTGCCTTATAAGCTAAGGGAACCCCGTTCACGAAGACAGGGCTCGAGAAAGGTTAAGAACATAAAACGTCCCAATTCCACTTGTAGCAGGTTTACATTATTAATTTAATATTATTTATCCCTTCCCGCTCGGAAAAGGCTCAAAATATATTTATACAAAATACCCGATACAAGGGCTTCGCTCTTCTACATTTATTAAAAAAAATGTAGGGGAGGCACACGGCTCCACACACGCCGCGCGCGGTGAGCGCAAACCATTTTGATGCACTCCCCCCAAGGGAACGCTAATTCGGGAACTGGACCGTAGTCCACAGCAAAATAACTGGCGAACCAGTAAAAGAGGCTTAGCCCCTTGTTAGTGCGTAAGCACAAACATCGACCGAAGTCGCGCATGTCAATGCGTGTAAACGCCAAACAGAATACGAACGAATCCAGCCACAGTGAATGTACGTCACACGGTTTAGGCAAATAGGCACACTGGCCGTAAACCCTCCGTGAGCGCCACCACCTGCCAGACCGCCGCTCCTGCAGACGTGATGTAAGTGTATGGCATCACCACCAATTGCATGATCAGCACGGCTACTAGCCGCAGAGCGTGTCATGAGTCTACCGCTCACCTCAAGGGAATGGGGTCCCACGTTGTGCGGCTTTCGGCCGCAGCCTTGAGAGTCTCCTCAGATCCTCCCGCCAGCTACCACCCGCATGAGGTCGACACATTTGCTCCACCAACCAATACAACGGCAGATATAGCCAAAAGGCAGTTATAAGATAAGAGTAATATTCGCCATCAGAAAGGGTTTGTGTCACTGACGTTGAGTAAATGCAACCCACCAACAAGTTGCCTTCAATCATTCAAAGGTGGGAAAGTTGCAGAGATATAAAATTACGTTGTTATATAAAACATCGTGGAGGGCACACAGTCTGCAGCCCCGTAATGAAGGGATCCGACCTGGGCAAAGCTACTCAGACGTGAGTCAAACCAAGACGCAGAGAGCGCCATTGAGAATAGCGTCCCACCAAACAACCATCGCAAAGACGCAACGCTGCAGAACGCAACGAGCATCAATACGACTATCGTCGGGCTTACACCATCCCAAGGTCCCCCATACATCCCAGCAGACATCACCACCCGCATACCTCCATCGACCAGAACCACAAGAGTGCGTCGAATCAGGCGCAACACACCCGCAGATCCATCACAAGACGCATTACCGCAAGTAGCAGTAAGCATCAATGCAACTATCATACTGATGGCGCCCCCCTCACAACACACCCACATGACCCCTATTGATTTTGGTAACAAAGTTTTTATTGTTGTTATATAAAAAATATCACCAACGTATCACAGTAGCACGCTACTAAGACGCCAATGAACAAAATTCCACGTATCATAGCGCTAATGCACTAAGACATGAAGTTGAGTATGCCTGTTACACTTAAAAGTGCTACCAAACACACTCATCATCCCAATCCGAAAGATAGACGACACATCGCTATGCGCAACGACGTCGCCCACAAACGGTATGGGTGTGCAATGTCCACGGGAAAGCCGTATTGCTACAACAAACCCGCTTACCATCGACAATAAGATGATATGTCTAAGACACATGGGTTAGAAAGTCCAAGTTTACCTCGGACCAATTGCTCGTGAAGCAGCACACACGCCACCATAATATTCTTTTCAAGTCCCTAATAAGGACTAGTCATTTGCTACAGTACTAGGAGCAGTCAGTCACCCGACCACCCCATACAATGCTTATGCATCAAGGAGACCTCCTATAATATTGCTTTTGTATCATAGACCTTACTTTCATAAGTCATGTATATATAGGATTCGAATCCACGACCCTACTATTGTAATGCATATTAATCATAGAGACCTTCTATAGTATTGCTTTTGAATCATAGACCTTACTTTCATAAGTCATTCATATATAGGATTCGAACCCACGTCCCAACTATTGTAATGCATATTAATCAACGAGACCTTGTATACTATTGCTTTTGGATCTTAGACCTTACTTTCATAAGTCATTAATATATAGGGTTGGAACCCACGACCCTACTATTGTAATGCAAATTCATCATGGAGACCTTCTTTAGTATTGCTTTTGTATCATTGAGTTTAATATCATAAGTCCCTAATATAGGACTAGTCATTGTGCTACAGTACTTCAGGCAGTCGGGCTCCCGACCACCCCATATATATGTACAACTGCAGGAATGTATCTCCGGCAGCTCCTCCATACAAGACAATCTATACATGAACACCTTCAATAACTTAGGAAAATTTTCCTTTATACGTGAACTCCTTCCACAACTTAGGAAATTTCTTTTATACGTGAACTCCTTCCACAACTTAGGAAAATTTTCTTTTATACATGAACACCTCCCATGACTTAAACAATTTTTAACAAATTTTCTAATTATCTTATAAACGTTATTTAACTTAATTTTATAATATTTTTTTGACTTGTATTTCTATTATTTATCTTATTTTAAATATTTTTTCAAGTTTTTAAATAAATATATTTATTACGAAAAACAATAATTTTGCCTTTAATTTACTATATTATTGGGATAATGTCTGAAATATATTAACTTTATGTTTATTAATTTAACTTAATTGCTTAATATATATCTTTTAAGACTATTTTTGACGCCCCTTTATATTGAATTTAATTATTAATAATAATATTGGGCCGTCACAATATCAATGATATGTTGCAAACCCGTAACATTCATTGCTATGCAGATGACAGTACTGGTGACGCTCTTTACACCGGCCGAGCCAATATTTCTCGGGAAAACGTCTCCGAGTGTCGGAACAAACTTGTGTCTGAAGTCGAGTCTTTGCTGAACAGAGTCTCGGATTGAAGGCGTCTAAATCTAGACCAGTTTAACCCCCAGAAGACAGAAATTTGCGCGTTAACCGCTAAAAAGAACCCCTTTGACGTATTTCCTCAGTTTCGAGGCACTCCTCTTGTTACCTCAGCCAGTATCGGAATCCTCGGCGTCGACATATCGAGTGACGTGCAGTTTCGTGGTCACTTGGAAAAGAAGGCCAAATTGGCCTCTAAAAAGCTTGGCGTGATTCAGCAGAGCGGGACAGTATTTCATGCCGGCACACCGCCTGCAACTTTACAAGGCACAGGTTCGGCCGCACATGGAATACACTGGGCTTGGGCTCCCCAGTACCAGCTTCTTCCACTTGACCGCATCCAACGCAAAGCGGCTCAAATCGTCGACGTCCGAGTGCTTTCCGATCGGCTCGATTCACTGGCACTGCGAAGAGATGTAACATCTCTTTACATTTTCTTTCGCATATATCATGGAGAGTGCTCTGCGGAATTGTTCGGATTAATCTCAGCCGCCAAATTTCGTGAAGGCACTACGCGGCAAACGTCCTAATACCATCCACTAGGGTAGCTTTAATATATAGGCAATTGATGTTTTGCCATTTTAAAAATATTAATTAATAACATTTCATCTTTATTTTTTTTACAAAAAATACACTCGAAGGGCTTAACTCATAGCAATTTACAGATTAAATAAAATTCTACTTTCAAGTAATGTAAATGATAATTATAATGTTTCGAACATAAACTTCGCTTTATTTTAGTTCCATTCCCTTTTTTTATTTGAAAATCGGTCAGAAATACAATTAAATTGCTTTTTTACTTCAACAGCAATTTTTATAAGTATAATTTTTAATATGTGATTTCAGAAATAACAGGTATTTTTAATTACAGAGCCGTCAATTTCACGTAACGCTACTAAGCTCTGTAAGATTTCAACCCACGTTATTAAATTGTTAACTGCACTTATTTTATGTTCTGTTTTATCTCGTGCTCTGCGCCGAAGAAAAGAATTGCTAGGTTTATACATACATGGTATACAAATGCATGCTAGATTTATACAAAAGTTGCTAGGTTTATACATATAGGCTTATACATGTCTGAGAATTAAAAAAATCAAATACGAGTATATGATGCGTGAAGTTCGCCAATACGCAGTAGAGTAGCGCGACAAGCGAATCATTCTACAATCTACTCAAAGTGAGAGGTCTGAGCCCAGCAGTTGTATGTATATATTAAAGTTTATAATATGAAGCATATTGAGTTTCGTATTTGAATTAATTAAAAAAAAACTCAACTTTAGAGTCTATCAAATTTCACTGATGAAAACAGGCTACCTCGTAAAATGGTTTAAAAGGAGTATATTACGGTGTATGGTGTAATAAATTAATCACTGTCATTACTACCTATATGCTGATGACCTTCAAATTTACGTTTCATTTATACCATCGCCAACGGGCCTTGTTTAAGCTGTTAATAAAATAAATTACGATTTAGATTCTATTTCTGCTTAGTCAAAATTAAATCCATTGGTTCTAAATTCTGAAAAATCAAAGTTTATTTTAATAAATTCAAAAATATGATTACTAAACAAATAAATGTCCCAAAAATTTTAAAAATAGTTGTAATAGTCCTATCCTACTGATCAAATTTCCGCGTCTTGGACTTAAGCTTGATAATCACCTGCGTTTCGAATCACATATCACAGAAAGTGTACGAAACTGGGAACTTTTTTTAGATTAAAAATCTTATTAGGCTATTCCTAACATAGCAAATAAGGATAAGATCATGAGATTCTTTGATTTTGTCCAATTTAAATTACTGCCACGAGGTGTTTCTGTTAAGTACGACTCAGAGGCTCATACAGCGTATACAAAATGCATGTGCTAGGTTCTGCTTCCACATACTACCTCGTACACACGTTACTCATTTTTTAAATATTGCAGGCCTATTAAAAATTTCGTCTCGTCGAAAATTATAGTTTGCTACGCTATTATTTGGAATAATTTCATCAAATACACCTCGTTACTTATATGACAAATTAGTGAGGGTTAGCGAACAGTTAAAATATCCGAATCGTAAATGTTCTAACGTCTTTGTTATTCCAAAACAAAGAACAATGGCATTTATAGGGTTCTTCGGGTATGCAAATTCTTGCTGCTGGAAGGATTTTACACCACCAAAGCGTGCTTTAAAACAATAGGAACATTTAAAAAAAAACTGTCACTAATTTTAAAACATGACCAAAATACCTCGTAATTTTAAAATTTTCTTTTTTTTCCCTCTTTATTTTTATTTCCTTTTTACGTGCACAATAGAAAGAGGAAAATCTCACAGAATACCAACATAAAGTAGCAGACTTTACGCTGGTATTCTGTGACATTACCAGTAACCAGTAGGGAAACATATTTTATATACAACAATATTTTTTGTTGAATAAAACTATTATTTACGGATTTTATCGCGTTTAATTACTTTAATTTATTTTTATTATTATCCCGACGTTTCGGGTGCTTTACAGCGCCCATGGTCACGGGGGGGACTAAGATGTTTGACGTCCCAATGTCATAGTTAGTCCGGCTACCTTCAGTTTTTTAATATTAAATTTTGGTCCGATTTACGCAAAACGAGCTTATAGTATCTGGTGCTTATAGTGTATGATGGTGAGATTTAAATATCATCCTTCACAGTTAGCTACCGTGGGTAAATCTTTGTTTCAGAGAGCACGAGGGATCTGTGACAGAAAACATCTGGCCGCGGAGCTTCAGCACGTCAAGCAAGTATTGCAAGACAACAAGCTTCGGGTCCCGCGCCTACGTCACAGTGAACGAGTGAAGCCGGCCACAGTCGAGCGCGCGCCTGCTCTACTACCATATGTTAGAGGAGTCACGGACAAGATTGGCTACATCTTGAAGCGAGCGTCCATTAAGACATACTACAAGCCGCTGAAGAAGATTAGTCAATTTTTACCGTCTATCAAATGTAATATTCCTCTACAAGATGCAGGTGTGTACAAGCTACATTGTGAATGTGGTCTCTCTTACATAGGTCAAACAAAGAGATCTAAAAAAAACCCGCGTGAAGGAACATATAGCTGATGTGAAGCACCGACGCTCCGGGAAGTCTGCAGTCTGCGAACATGTTCAAGATCGTCCCCACCATTACATTAGATTTGATAAACCACAAATTCTCGCAAAAGAACACCGATTCCTACCAAGGATGATACGCGAGGCTATTGAAATTAAAAAACATCCAAATTTCAATAGAGAAGATGGTTGGGTGCTACCATCTGCTTGGGATCCTATAATTAACAAAATTAAACCCAAACCCAAGCATACCACTGCAAGACTTCATGATACTATAAGCTCGTTTTGCGTAAATCGGACCAAAATTTAATATTAAAAAACTGAAGGTAGCCGGACTAACTATGACATTGGGACGTCAAACATCTTAGTCCCCCCCGTGACCATGGGCGCTGTAAAGCACCCGAAACGTCGGGATAATAATAAAAATAAATTAAAGTAATTAAACGCGATAAAATCCGTAAATAATAGTTTTATTCAATGTGTAGTGTTCGCGTAAATTTAAGAAATCATTATATTTTTTGTTGTTGCTTTTTAAAAAAAACACATAAACTGCAAATTAGCTGAACTAATTTACAAAGAAATAAACAAAATCGGTTTCATAGTATCATGTCCTTGTTACCCAATGATTTATTTAAAAAACTGTTCATTAGATTGAGAATTGTTTACACAACTAAATTCAATAATAAAGAATTCCGAACGTGTCGTAGTAGACGAAAATATTTTTCTGTAAATAATTTGTAATAATGAAAAATAAAGGTATTTTTTAAGTTAAGAGTTTTCTAATTACTTGGTATCACAGAAAAAAAAACAATATTAAAAACATTAAAAGTTACAAACCTATCGTTTTAATGGAGCGTAGGTGATTATATCATCAACTAGTATCTTTATACTGTATCTTTATACTGTGGCTTAACGCTGCTGTGTTTCATATATTTTATATACCCTTTTTAATGGAAGTTAGGCATTCCATCTTAGTCCTCACGGGTGACAACGCATTTGCATATGATTCGTTATCGGGGAAATATATAGACGTCTAAGGTCCATAGCAACCACTTGCCATCAGGTTTTTGTTCACTTATACAATGTATTATTATTTCTAAATAATACCCCTTATTATGCTTATTCAATTCTCCTTCACTTCTCTCAATGTTTTTTTTCTTTGTTATGTCAAATTAATTTTTATTTTCTTTCTTTATTTCTTTCTATAATAGGGATATTTACATAGTTACCAGATTTGTTAGTTGTATATCATTTTGAGCGGTAACTACAATTCTGCTGCCCATTTCCTTTTACAATTACCCTCTTTGGCCCCTTACAATACCCCACGAGATGATACATACTACTCAGATTCCTTCACGTTATCATCAATTACAGTTTGAAATAACCTTCCACGAGATATAGACGACGACCACGAGAATACATTTAAACCTAATCTTGAGGAATATTATTTAAAATTAATCTTTTTTATATATATATATATATATATATATATATATATATATATATATATATATATATATATATATTTCCTATGCTATATTGTATGTTTTATTAATTTAGTATGTATTTTTATTTAAATATATATATGTATAAACTAACATATACATAATATTATATAATACTTTTGAATAGTATGAATAAATAAGTTAGTTTTTTCCTCTCGCGGCTCTACCCATAGCTCTCGCCACACTACAAAAGGTTAACTGGCAGAGAATGCCTTTTTCGGCATTAAGTTCGCCTTTGTACCAAATTGTTTTGTTTGGTTGCAATAACCCTTCGATCCCCATAAGAATCCGATGCAATTGCATGCGCCCGGCAAATCCCGAGCGGTCGCATGCAACCTCACCCACCCGCAGCACTTAAAACCGTTAAAAGTTATATTTAGAGACTACTTTTCTATAAAAAAAGTATGGCATTATAAAACCTATACAAATTTCTCCATATAATAGTCCGGTCTTACTTCATTATAAGAAGACTATTGTATTTTGATAACAAAAACAAAACATATCAAGTGAATGTCGACAGCGTGAAAATCACAATTATTTCAATATATATATTACTCGAAACTATTAACGTAAAAAAGTAAATTATATTCACACAAAAACTGTAATTACAATTTTATAATAAAATAACTACTATACTATATATATTTTTTGATTTTTCTAGTGTTCTAATAGTGTTTTACTATTAAAACACTAGAAAAATCGAAAAATAGAAAAATCAACACAATAACATTCACGCGAAAATGGCGTACGAAATTAACGTAGATTATAAATAATTATCCATAAGATAACTCGAGTTTTTATTGCAATAGAGGACAAAAAATTTCATATTGATTATATCATGTCAAACTTCTTTATAGAAAAGTAGTCTCTAAATATAAGTTTTAATGGTGCTGGGGTTGTGCGCGGTCGAATTCGACCGCTCAAATTTTGATGGAATAGCGCCGCGTTCGGATTCGACCGCTTGGGGGGTTAAAGAATTTTCTATCTATCTATCTATATATGATATAGGATTCTTTATTTTACGCCACTACGTGGAAATTTTTTTACATGTTAATGTTGACAAACGAGCACACAGTCCACCTGATGGTAAGCACATACATCTATTTTTAATTAAGAATCGAAGTACAGATGCATTGTCACCCTGGAGGACAACGATGAAATACCACATTTTCAGTAAAAATTGTATCCAGTTCTCACTCACTATACTAAACACAGCAGCACTATGCAATCATTTTACGTTGGTATTCTCTGAGAGCGTGGCCCTTTTTCCTTTCCTTAAACCTTTCGCGCTACAATCATAACAACTGCAGTGTAGCTCTACCATGTATAAAATATAATAATAATAATCATAATAAGCCGATAAAAATATGCTGAACTATTACTTATTACAAAAAAATTATGTCAAACTTCTCCCTCTTCCTTCCCGCAGCTGACAGATCAATTAACATATGCTAGCTAACTTATACAAAAAAAGCTAATTACATCTCTCGTAAACTATTTCCAGCCCCTAGAAAATATGTTAGGTCTTCGTGCCATTTTGCGTTAAAATGTACACTCAACTTATAATGTCTTTCATGTGCCTCCTAAAAGTGGTTGAAAATACAATGATTATCCGAAAAAAATTGCTTGCAGAGGCTCATACAGCGTATACAAAATGCATGTGCTAGGTTCTGCTTCCACATACTACCTCGTACACACGTTACTAATTTTTAAATATTGCAGGCCTATTAAAAATTTCGTCTCGTCGAAAATTATAGTTTGCTACGCTATTATTTGGAATAATTTCATCAAATACACCTCGTTACTTATATGACAAATTAGTGAGGGTTAGCGAACAGTTAAAATATCCCAATCGTAAATGTTCTAACGTCTTTGTTATTCCAAAACAAAGAACAATGGCATTTATAGGGTTCTTCGGGTATGCAAATTCTTGCTGCTGGAAAGATTTTACGCCACCAAAGCGTGCTTTAAAACAATAGGAACATTTAAAAAAAAACTGTCACTAATTTTAAAACATGACCAAAATACCTCGTAATTTTAAAATTTTCTTTTTTTTCCCTCTTTTATTTTTATTTTCTTTTTACGTGCACAATAGAAAGGGGAAAATCTCACAGAATACCAACGTAAAGTAGCAGACTTTACGCTGGTATTCTGTAACATTACCAGTAACCAGTAGGGAAACATATTTTATATACAACAATATTTTTTGTTGAATAAAACTATTATTTGTACCGATATAGCGTCAACAAATCAAATGTCAAGTAAAATACAAATATTCTTTAATAAACTTTACTTTGACCTTTTATAACGAAAGAGCCTTTATTAAAAGCTTTTATCGACAGAAATAATCTAAGTAGATTAAATGTAAAACTCTTGAATATTTTAAAATTATTACACTGTTTCTCGTTATATATTAAAACAAGATTTCTTAGCTGCTAATTATACAAGTTTTAAAGAAAATATAAATTTTCTTTCATAATATACCTTCTATTTGTCTGTATATTCTAAATATATAAACTAAATAATATATAATTTTGTTACATCATTTTGAATTAAGTGACAATGCAATATTTGAAGCATTCAAACGTATTTATAGTATAAGCAATATAATGAAATAATTTCATTGTATAAGGATATAATACTAGGGATATAGGTGGCTCGAGATCGTTCTTTGTGGATTTATTTGGGGGAGGTTTATGTTCAGCAGTGGACTTGTAAAGGCTGTAATGATGATGTAAGAATAAGAATGACTTGCAGCATGTGACCCATTTATGTTTCTTGATTAAGAAAGGACCATACCATAATACTAGCGTAAAATAACAGCATTAGCTGCTCCTTGTGTTTAGTCTTGTAAGTGACAAGCTGCATCTGTACTGTTACCCCACAGAATGATGACGTAACTCAGCCAAGCAGCATACGCATGGTAGGTTGTTATTGCCGTTTCTATGTTAGTAGTTTTTTCATAATTTCGCGTAACGCATATTAAAAGCTCAAAAGTTTAGACCTCATTCTATGGACATGCGCTTTCCTATTTAAGTGAGTGTCTATATCTATATCGAGTAATTTAAATTATTTCACAGATTCTAACGTTGTGCCATTGTAATCGAATTTTAAATTTAATTCATTTTTTAAAGGGGATAAAAAGTAAAGAAATATTTTATTTTTAGAAAAATTTATCTTTCGATTATGATCATTCAACGAGTCTGAAGTTTTAGTAATAAGTAAATGGAGTTTCTCATAGATGTCAGTGTGTTGTAAAATAAAGTTAATAAGTATATATCATCGGCAAATAAGACAGACTTTTCGTCTATAGCTTTGGGAAGGTCATTTTTGTAAATCAAAAATAAAAGATAACCAACGACACTTGCTTGTGGTATCGATGCATTTGTTACCTTGCAATTCGAGCGTATGCATGAAATATTTTTGGTAGTAGTGTCGAATTGTTCAATCTCAAAAAATTGCTGCACATCCTTCAAGTACTAGGCAAATCATTTATGAGCGGGGCCACGAATACCTAACCCGTAAATTTTATTTAATATAATGTTGCACTCTATCATATGCCTTCGTCATATCGAACATGATACTACAGCGTATTGTTTATTATATAAAATGTTGACAACTTCATTAACATATTTGTATACTGCAAAAACTGTGGAGCAGTTTTTTCGAAATCCTATCTGACTATCATCATATATCTGGTATTCTTCACAAAATTTAGTAACGCGGTTACAAATGGCCTTTTCAAAAACTTTTGATGCAGTCGGTAAAAGGGCAATTGGACGATCTTGTTGACAGATACTTGGATCAGTTTTTTTCTTGTTTTTTATGAGCAGGTTTTATGATATTCGTCCATTCGTGCTACAACTACTACTAATGTAACTGCAACGTGGCTCTACCACTTGATTGTTATCGGAATGTTTTAATTTATTAATGAATTAAATTTTTTTGCACTAGTTTAGCTTTTTTTAATGTTTTTGCATATTTTTATAATGTAGTTTCAGTATTGGGTTATTCGTTTTTGGTGAAGTATTTTTAGCAATCTTTTATTTTTACACGATCTCTTTATTCCTACTGTTAACCAATATGTTTTTGGTTTCGATTTTATTTTGATTCATCCTTTCGGAATAATTTGGTTTAATAAGGTTATTAGCCTATCGAGGAACATGTAATAATTTTCGTGTATGTTTTTGTGTTCATCTATTATTTCGTTCCAATCTATTAACGGTAACTGTGTTCTAAACTGAGTTATTGCACTTTTGTAAAAAAATCTGTTTTCCTGTGTACCAATCTAGTTGTTTATTTTGCCGGAGTATCTTATGGTGTATAATTGTTGCCGAGTAAAAAGAAAACTCTAGTTGTTCTACGGTAGTATTTAAATATTATTAAATTTCGTAAATATGAGGTTCAGACACGTAGATCCCTTCGTATGAGTTGGTGTTTTGATATGTTGGCTGAATTTGTATTCTAATATTAAGTTAAGAAAACCAGAGATTTTATTGTTAGATTTTAATATGTCCGTGTTAAAATCCCCGCCTATGACAATATTATATTTATTGTATTCATTGTTTAAGTATTTTAAAATTAATTGTAATCGACTCAAAAACACATCTTCTATTTCATTACATTACTACAATTAATATATTTTCTTAACAAATTTCTTCCGCAGTTATTTCAAATAAATATTCTAAATACATGCTTGTGATATCGCTCTTCTCTACGTAGTCTATATGCTCTTGTAAAAGTGTGCAAACACCTCCTCCAATCCTGTTATTCTATCAAAATGAGGCCGCAATTTTGTAACCGTTAAATTGTATTAAATTTACCTGTTACAAAATTGTTCCGTAGTATTGCATGAAGTCCATTTTTCTGAGACAAAAGTATTTTCTCATGTACGGCTTTTCTTTTCAGTCGTGAAAGCCTATGTAAAAATTCTGAGATCGATGGGCCAGTTTTATATAAGTAATTACTTTTATTATTTATGTATATCAAGTATCCAAAACCAAGGGCCTGTTTCCATTACTATTGTAACGGCCTATTTGATATGTATTTCAATGTCGATTGAATTCTATTCGATATCTATCCACTCAGATCCACTTGCATCAATTTCCATAACAGTCCATATATTCGATTATACAAATTGCATTCTGATTCTTTGTAATATTCTTCTAGGCAAAATAAAACAATTTTTTTGCAATCATAATATTCCTTGTTACTATTAAAATCTTGTTGATAAATGACGATATCACCAACTTATTACGTCATAAGTAGAACACCCAGAAGTTTGTATTCATTTATATATTAAAATCATATACACACGGTATATAGGCGGGCTTAATGCCTTGGGATATTCTCTACTAATAATTCTAAAGTAGGTGTTAGAAAAAAGGTAATATAAAATACAGAAGTAAAATAAATATAAATTTTGTAAGCGTATACGTAGAGCACATACATTTTTTTACAGAATAAGAGTGACAAACGAGCTCACAGTCCACTTGATAGTTTATTTGCGTAAATAGATGATGTAGCCCATGGATATCTACATTTATCCTCGATTAAGATTAAATATGGTTCTCCGGTTCTCTACACACACCATACAAAATACAGAAGTGTTAAGCTACTTTTTTACCCTGATATTTTGTAAGAGCGTGGTCCTTCCCCGTGCGAACCGATAAATTCATGCTACAAATATAATACTAATAAAGCCGCACCATGGCTCTACCACGTAAAATCATATCCGGATAACCACCATCCAGCAGCCAAACGATTTTTTTGTTAACTCCCATAGTCATCTCTTACGTCACCCATGGGAAGAATTAGGGTTATGTATTCTCTTAATCCGCCATCATTTGATACTAAAATAAACATATTAATGTTCTCAATACACAATTTAGGTCACGACGGCCGGTCCTAATGGAGATTAGCCATTGGCGAAGGACAGGATTATAATACCCGAGTGTACGTCCAAGCACAGGTGTACTGTCTATTCCTTCACTCTTATAGTTCGATGGCACGTTAAACTGACACGAATGGAGAGATCAAGCGCAGGACCAGCGGCTTTACGTGCTTTCCGAGGCACTGGGGTGAGACTCCGCCAACCTTCTGACCCCGAGCAGCTACTGAGAATTTCTTGACGGACAAACTCAATAAATGATATCTCCTTGTCCGTTGGGGTTACTTTCTCAAAAACTAATAATATTTAAGGAATTTATATAAATGACTTTCATTGGTTGTGTTCTAGAGTAATAGTGTCGCCTAGGAATGATACTGTCAATGATAAAGACAATCTGATTAATATCGAAGACGCAGTCCATTACCCACAGGAATTTATAATTTCACTAAACCCTTCTGGACTGTCACCACACGAATTGACGTTGAAAATCGGAACGCCAATAATGTTTTTGAAAAATTTAAGCCCCCCGAGCATATTCAATCGGACGAAGCAACTTATTAAAGAATTGAAGAACAATTTAACTAGAATTAAGATAGTAAATAAATGAAAATGATAACTATTTTCTCTTTCTTGAAGTGTTAAGAAAAGCAACGATAAATATTGTGCACCACGAAGGCAACTTAATTCTGTTATTTATGAAAGTATTTCTATTTCCTGGTGATTTTTACAGCACTTATAAAAATTAGATTACAAAACCAAGAAGAGAACAATAAGTAGAAATTAATTACGCGTTCTCGGTTTTCCATTTCTGAAACGAGAAACGTAACTTGAATACTTAATGTACTTGAAGCAACGAGGAAATGTTGATTTTAGAACTGCCTTTTAACAGGGAACAGAACATATAATAACGTGAGCAGTAGCAAACCAGCGTCGCGGAGAGAAAAATTAAAACACGACAAGGACAGCGGAAATTTGTTGATGACAACTCAAAATATTTTAAAATAGTATGACATCGTTCCCGTAACCAAGGTAGTAGCTAGTACAAGTAATAGTCCGTCATTTTAAACTGCTACAATAAACAGGTACGTCTATTCAATTATTAACATCTCAAAAACCAAGCGTCCAAATTTGACCGCTTCGATATTCCGTCAAATTTCAATAGGTCAAATTTGACCGCACCCACCCGCAGCAATTATGTTTAGAGACTACTTTTCCATGAAGAAGTTCAGCATCATAAAATCATATACGAAATTTTCTATCCTCTAGAGGAAAAAAAAACAGTTAGTCTATGGATAGTAATTTATAATCTACGTTTATTACGTACGTCATTTTCATTTGGATGTTGTTGTGTCGATTTTTGCATTTTTCTAGTGTTTTATTAGTATTTTACTATAGTGTTTATTCACACTGCCGACATCCGCTTGTTATTTTTTTTGTTATCGAAATAAAATAAAATCTTTTTGTAATGATGTAAAACCTGACTTTAGTTTAGACCACGGGATAGAGAATTTCGTATAGATTTTATAATGCCAAATTTATTTATAGAAAAGTAGTCTCTAAATATAAGTTTTAATGGTTTTAAGTGCTGTGGGTGGATGCGGTTGCATGCGACCGCTCGGGATTTGCCAGGCGCATGCGACTGCATGGGAATTTTTATGGCAATTGAAGGGTTAAGACAACAGATTGAAGAACTGAGTCGGAGGCTAGATAGCATGGCAGATTATGCTTACATTCGAGAAGCAGAAGCCAACGGCTTCATAATCACTTAAGCGAAAAATCATTCACATTGCTGGTTTCGCTACAGATATAGAGACCGGGCAAGGAAATACATTTTCACCAGTTAGCTGCAAACAGAACATCAACAATGTGATTTAGGCTTCGGTACGTTTTGCTTGTGGTGCGAGGATAGCACCGCCACAAGATTATTTTATACGTCTCCTATAGAATATATTAAAGATTCTAACCCAGTAACAGCCTGCGTAATGTTATCAGTAAATCGATAGAGCACACAAATCTAAAATCCAATTATCTTGAAATTTCAGATGGAAAAGACTTATGTGTTTAATTAATTTTACACCTGGGTAGGTCACCCTGACTCCCTCAATAAACTCCGAAGTTTATTTATTAGGGCCCCATCTTATATATAGTTAATTAAAATCCTTCATTATACTATTTAATATTTAAATTAATATCCTCTATTATAAATTGTAAATTAAAACGTCTTGCTTAACAGATATGCCTCATTAGTCGCCTAGTATTGGTTTATAATAACAACTTATAAAAATTTTAAGTTTATATTTATAATATAAATACAAACAGTACTTATATTAAGCGATAAAACTCAGTCCGCATATTCCACGTCTAAGTGGCAAATCCTTTTTATTCGCGAAAAGGCTGTTAAAGTTCTGTTATGTTAATTAATACAAAACTCTAGAGTTTAATAAAAAGCTTATTAAACACATCACATATTGTAAAAGTAAAATATAAAATACGAAGAACAAAAATGGAAATGAAAATTCACATAATTTTCGTAGGCAATACTACTGTTACGAGCTTGAGGTTCGTGACAATAAAAACTGCCGATTGAGTAACCAAAATTAATACTTTTATTACCGAACACCAATTAAAACTTAAAAGACACTAGGAATTAATCACACTGATTCATTTTATTTCGCTCCGAAGCTTCGCTTGTCTTAACAAATTCAATATTGCCCCGATCGTGGCATGCAGCGGCGTTAAATATACTTTTTACACGGAAACATCGAGAATATTCCGGTAGATACGGGCGCCGACTGCCGAGACGCAGAAAGTTCGAGTGTGGGGCTTCTAGAAAACTTAATTCTTCCGTTCGATACTAGATGGCGCTGTTGGTCGAAAGTCAAGATTGACATTTTCCAGGAAGCCCTCCTCGCTCTGGTCCCCGACACTGGATGACGCTATTATATATGAATTAATGGATATCGCTAGGTAAACAAACCGTAATCATTGATTGTATTGACATAATAGTTGATTGTTAGTATTTCGAAAAGTACTAAAGCGTTTTTGTGTCAAAGGAGCATCCAACTAATAGGGCATTATTTTTTTTTCATAAAAAAGGGTGACAAACAAACGTTTAGTTCACCTGTTGGTAAGTAGATTCTGTGTCTCATAGACATCTACATCTACCTTCAATTAAAAATCACAAAGCAGAAGCGTTGTCACCTTTGAGGGCCAATATAGAATGCCTCGTTTCCGGTGAAATGGATATCCAGTTCTCTATACTCATCATACGAAACACAGTAACATAAAGTTGCTATTTTAAACTGGTATGTGCTGTGAGAACGTGGTCTTCCCCCGGTCCAGTCGACCCATTCGTGCTACAACCTTAACGCTGCTGTAGCATGAATCTACCACATTTAAGAACCAAAATAAAAGTTAACCCAAACAACTGTTATTGTAAAAAATGTTTTAAATTGTTTAAAATAACTGTACTGTACTTTTAATTCTTATCACTTTTTGTCATTATTTTACGATAACCCATCCTTCTAAGGAATAAGGCAATCATCTTTTTTTCCTGAATTTCTTCTTTCTATACTTCGTTTGAGTTTGTAACAATATTTTTACCTGTAATCACACGTAACAACACCAAATATAACATTGAACTTACCACTATCGTATTTTTATTACATTTAAACATTAATTTCGTAGTAACGGGTCTTTTTCGTACTTTCAAATTAAGAAGTATTTATTTACTTTATATATTAAATTATCTTCATATTTTTAATTTGTTCGAAATTACGTTTTTTGTTGAAATTTCTACATCCAAATCAAAATTATGCGTAGTTTTCCAAAATAAACGATTTCCAAATTATCCATCAAAATCCTCTGAACATCAAGTACGTGAGTTACGAGTATTGACATAGAGATCACGAGCTATCTTTTCAAATTTGGAATAGGCATTGATATACACAATTATCTTCAATTTATTGGTTGTTTTCTTCAGTTAAACAGGTAGATAGATTTCCGGACCTGGGGTCGTTTTCGACCTTCTCCTAGCCCTTCTCAAACTCTTTACACTATTTGTAGGCCTGTGTTTTGTTAAAAACTATTCATTTTAAGCCTTTTCTAACATATTGAGCAATTTGGCTCACGTAATTCCGTTCGCAATACAAAAGGAAAAACGTTTTGTTCGTTTTTGAATTATAAAGTAATTTATATATAAAAAGTGAAATATAGTGTAGTTTTTACGAATTTTATCGCGTATATTTAACTATAAATACCCGACGTTTCGAGCGCTTTACAGTCATAGTTAACATACGTTTATAGTTAAATATACGTGATAAAATCCGTAAAAACTAGTATTATTTCAATGTGTAGTGTCTGCGTAAATATAAGAAAACATTATGCTGTAAATAAGTTGTTGAAAATAAAACACGACATTTTACAACATCTAGTGTAGGGTTGCCTAACACTTTGCATACAGTAACGAGGCTGCCACTCGAGAACCTTTTTCCTTCATCAGATATTAGATCCCCGAGCTATATATGTCGTGGCGACCTAGGAAGACATACTGGGAGTTGATGGATGCTAAGGATTTTGTTTTGTGGCATCCCTGTCTCGTAGCCTAGGTACATGTTTATCGTTGGAAATATTAAAATGGAAAACCTTTGCGAAACCCCGTTCAGGCATCCACAATTTGTCAAGTTAAATGATATTATTGCAAAACGTTTCGGTGACCCGTATTGTTAAACTTCGTGTCAAGAAAAACAATACAGCACAATTTATTTTGAATAATAAAATTGTATTTTAGCCAAGATATATAAGTTTTTATGGTTTAAAGTGCTTTGGGTGGGTGTGGTCGGATTCGACTGCATAGAATTTGACGGAATATCGCCTTGGTCAGATCCGACCGTGTGCGTATTTAAGAGTTAAAGTCTACTGCTGAAAATTTCCCTATGGACATCCTTTTTAGGAGGGATATTTGCGCACAATTTTTTTTAAATAATGTATATGATTTAAATGCTACAAATTTTCTATAAAATACAACGTGTCCGCAAATTCAACGATAAGCCAACACCGGAGGATAGACCTGCTCCGGACTAATAGGGGAAAAAAGAAAAAAATATATATCCCAATTATATTTTAAGTTATATAAAAAAAAATGAAATTCTTCAGAAATTGAGACCGTTTATGATATTTTTCACTACCATGACCACAATTTCTTTAATATTCGTTTCTTTTTTTTATATAGGCAACCTGAATAGCACTGCTATCTACCACAATTCTTAAAAAATCCAGAATAACTCTTGTTTTATCACGAAAATTAATGAAACTTATTTTATTCTCTAAATTTTTTTGAAGACTTTTACTTTTAACCTAATTTAACTTATCGTGGTGTAAAAAAAAGTATGAACACTAGTATGGCAAGTTATTTTTAAAATTGACGCAACAAACCAACATTCCAAAATGGTATAATACTCTAGGAAAACAAGTTATAAAAAAATATGGGTCTATTATTTCTTAACAGGGGCCATATTCCTTAAATTGTAATTGTAAGTAATCACTTTTACTACATGCCCAAAATGGGTCCTTGTTACAATTTCTAGGAATTTTATTGGGGCATACATACCTTAGATGTTAGAGAGAGATAGATAGATAGAGATATTTACGTTAAAAAGAGACAACAACAGGGTAGGTAGAGAAACTGTTATTATTCTCAGCAAGTCAGTTCAGTACGCTCTGCTCCTTTGTTTACTGCGCACCGTTCCCAATTCAACTTACGTGGCTCTCGTCGTCGGAAGACCTAGATTGGATCGTGATGAAGAAGTTCTCAATGAGATAGAAAATGATTCGACTACTTTGGTACGTGCCATAGAAGAAACTACAAGAATCCCGAAAAGTTCTGCACATCGAATATTAAAACGTCACAAATTTCACCCATATCACTACAGGCGTGTGCAGACGTCATTACCGCGGGACTATCCGCTACGAGTCACATTTTGCCGTGTGATGCTGCAAAGGCACAGTGAAGATCCCCAATTCCTAGACAAAATTCTATGGTCGGATGAAACAACATGCAAGAAAGATGGATATTTAAATCTCCACAACCTACATAGTTGGAGTAATGAAAATCCGCACTTGATGAGACAAGACAAATCCCAATATCAATTCAAGGTTAACCTATGGACCGGCATATTAAATGGAAAAGTAATTGGGCCCTTTAAGTTACAAGGAAACTTGAATGGCAATAGTTATTTAAACTTTTTACAAAATGACTTGCAAGAATTGTTAGAGGACGTGCCCTTAAATGATCTCCAAAGCATGTGGTTCAAAAATGATGGTTGCCAAGCACATTATGCCCGTCCTGTGCGAGAATATTTAAATCAAGAGTATCCAGGGCGTTGGATCGGGCGACTTGGTCCTATCTTATGGTTACCCCGTTCACCCGATTTGAACCCCCTGGAGTTCTTCTATTGGGGTTGTCTTAAAAACAGGGTCTACTCAAAACCCATTGCGACATTGGACGAGCTTCGTCGAAATATCACTCAGGCTGCTGATTACATTTAATGGCAGAAGATATGCAAGACAAATAAAACGATCATTTTTAAGGCGATGTCGTGCATGTATTAATGCTGGTGGCAAACAGTTCGAACATTTGCTATAATGTTAATAACTTAATAAATTACACGTGAAACTGTTTGTACCATTTGTTTTGAAATATTAAACATTTTTCAAGAACTAATACTTTTATTACACCCGACCGTCATTTGGCCCCTGTTAAGAAATAATAGACCCATATTTTTTTATAACTTGTTTTCCTAGAGTATTATACCATTTTGGAATGTTGGTTAGTTGCGTCAATTTTTAAAAAAAACTTGCCATACTAGTGTTCATACTATTTTTACACCACGATAAGTTAAATTTGGTTAAAAGTAAAAGTCTTCAAAAAATTTAGGGAATAAAATAAGTTTCATTAATTTTCGTGATAAAACAAGAGTTATTCTGGATTTTTTATGAATTGTGGTAGATAGCAGTGCTATTCAGGTTGCCTATATAAAAAAAAGAAACAAATATTAAAAAAATTGTGGTCATGGTAGTGAAAAATATCATAAGCGGTCTCAATTTCTGAAGAATTTCATTTTTTTTATGTAACTTAAAATATAATTGGGATATATTTTTTTTTCTTTTTTCCCCGATTAGTCCGGGGCAGGTCTATCCTCCGGTGTTGGCTTATCGTTGAATTTTGGGACACGTTGTATACTAAATAAACCTTCTAGTATGCTTACTATAAGGTTATTAAACAATGTATAAAAAAATTCATTTACTACATTTGGAATCCATCTAACCCCAACCCCGATCTAACATTTTGCGAGCATATTGTTAAAAGTTTTAAAAAGGCGAATATAAACCCGGGTATTTTCCTGAGACATTCTCGAGACTTTTCAAATATTATCACACTAAAAGTGCTATACGATGATCTGGTCAGGAATCACCTGGAGTACGGTGCTGTTAAGGTTCTGGCTCCGTAAGAAGAAAAGTACAGCCTAATGTAACGTGTCCAAAACAAATTTATGAGGTACCTGTAATTCAAAATATATAAGGTATACTTATTTTACACTTTGATCTACCCACACTGTTCGTACTTGGAATAACCAGTTACAACCAGTTCAGAGTGAGACGGGAGTTTGCCTTGACTTTGTAGGTGATGAAGCTGCTGATCAGCAAGCCGGGGGTGCTGTGCCACCTCTAGCTATACGCACCGGCCGCTGCTCGTGTCGTCAACTCTATTCCGAGCAATCCTCGTAATGAACGAAGTTCACGAGAGGCTTGAAATATTTTCGAGTAATCTGAATGCACTCGCTAAGATACTTCTATAAAGTGGAATTGGTAAGTTTAGTACATTAATTAAAGCTTAATATGGAAACACCAAGCAAAACTGTGTTACGCGCTCAAGTCAACGGCACTAGCGCCATCTAGTCTCGAACCGAAGAACTAAACTTCTTTAAGTTGAAACACGAACTCTCGGTACCTTGCGCGTGTTTACTTGAATATTCTGGATATTTCGCTGCTAATTTATATAAATAGGCGCTGCAAGATGCGATCGGGGGAAGTGTTGATTAGTGAGACAAGCGAAGCTTCGGAGCGGAATTAAGTGAATCAGTGTGATTAATTATTAGTGTTTTTAACTTTAATTAGTGTAAAGGGAATTAAAGTGTTAATTTAGGTAATTCTATCGGCAATTTTTATTGTCACGAACCTCAAGCTCGAAACAACTGTTTAGCCTTTTTCTCCTAAGGAAAAATGGCAAGTAGCTAAAATACCAAAGTAATGTTTGTTAAAATGTGTATCACATGCCCTTAGTACTATTTTGAATTGTTTGACAGCGGAGCCTTAAAACGTTAAGAATAATAAGCCAGATCATTATACATGGTAGCTTGGTATTCGCAATTTAGGAAATATGTACGACTTTTTTCATGATTTTGCCCTAAATATATTAGTATGTAAGAAGTAAAAAGTGTAGGAGTAATTTTTAGGAAGTGATAGTTCAGAAGGATATGCTTTAAATATATCCTTATCTAAAGTTTCCACGGGAATGATTTTACTTTGACGAAAGTATTAAGGAAAGTGTTTTAACATTAAAAAGAAATGAGGGTTTAAAATAATATATTTGAAAGACCTTAACCAAAATAGTGATGTACATTCTGTAATACTAAGAATACGCACAAGATAGTTATACCAGTTACTCGAATCCAAATAGCCGGTGATTCCCCCATCTGACAATGTATACGCTTTTACAACAAAGTCCAAGAAAATATGCAGACCTTATCTATCAAAAGGTTGAAATATTTAGTACGCAAAAAAATTTTAATAAGTTATTACACTTCTAAAGAATACGTGATTGATTATAACCACTGGGAATGAGGTGATCGCTACCACGCTGTATCTAAATGTTTTCATAACGATTGTATATTGTATTGTAAGTTATGCTTTTATAAAAAAGTCCCTGGGTTTCTTGCTGGTTCTTCTTTCTAGGGAAAGGGATTTGAATTCTGAAAGAGAATGAAACACTTGTTTACTCATTTATTGATAGGAGTACTTCTATGAAGTTTTGAATAAAATAGTTTATCAACATCATTTACGTTATTAACGACTCAAAATACTTTAAAATTACACCCAAGTCACCCAACCCATGATGATTTTTATATACAAACATACATCGATCCATCCTTCCACCCATGTTGCTTTCTAACCATAATCGATGCCATTTTCGTAATTAACGTCCCAAAAAACCATAAAACAGGGGATGATGATAGGTATTTCCCGTCTGTTACGTTGGATTTTGAAATAGTTGTTTGTTTCATAATCAGCAACCCGATAAACCGAGATACCCATGTTGATTTTCGGAATTTGTCACTTTTGGGGGTTGTATTCCGAAAAATTCTGAAGCATTTGTTTACTCATTTATTGATAGGAGTATTCCTGTGAAGTTTCGAATAAAATAGTTTAACTAATCGTGTTTCTCGATACAAATATTCAACCCCTTTTTAACCCCCTTAGAGGTCGAATTTTTTTAAAAACCCTAGGACACGTAATTGATTATTTCTACTCGTTAACCTAAAAACAAAGTTTCAGGCTTCTAGCTCTAAAAAAGATAGACTTCCATATAAACTTTTAACCCCTTTTTCACACCATTAGGGGGCGAATTTTCTAAAATACTTTCTTAGCGGATGCCTACGTCATTACAACTAACATAAACATAACATAAACACTCACGCCTGTCACCCAGAGGGGTAGGCAGAGACTACAGACTTCCATTTGGCACGATCCTGACACACCTCTCTCGCCTCCTTCACATCCATACACCTCCGCATACATGCTCGTCGGTTAAGGGTACTCCTAATTTGGCCCGTTTATCCACTTTTTCGCCTCTCCGGGAGACAGAACGTGACGGGTGGCGAACCTCGTCGCCGGTTTTCCTCCCGGAGATTATTATTATTATTTGATTTCATTACAACTATCTGTAAAATAAAAAGGAAGATTACAAAATTTGGAAATTATCAGTGTGTAGCGAACTCGATCAGAGCAGGCCCTCAAGATGCTGATCACAAGTATGACGCATATGGCAACTATCGCCCTCCTCGACCATAATATAGTGGACGACCCATACTCTACAACGGCGCTGAAAAAGGAATTGGTAAAATAGCCTTTAAAAATAGCTAATGATTTTACGCTCGTCAGATGTCGCCAGTTGGGATTGTTGTTAACTTATTTGTTATACAATGTCATTATGATAGAAATTTTTTTAAATAAAAGTTTTTGGGTTTTTAGTGTGTAAATATACAAAACAATGCCTAATTAAATTAATGTTTTTGAATATTTTTCAACTCTTTTTTCCATTTCTACTTTTACAATTATCCGTATTTTGGTTTATTGTATTTGATATATGGATTCGATCAAGTATTTTACCTCATTTTTAAATGGCGCAGCCCCGGTGTCAAAAAAGTCGTGGATGCCCATTATCATTATTATAACATTTAACATATTACTTTTACTAAAGTTACCTTTAGTAAAAGTAATATGTCTCATACATACATACATACATAAACACTCACGCCTGTCACCCAGAGGGGTAGGCAGAGATTACGGACTTCCATTTGGCACGATCCTGACATACCTCTTTCGCCTCCTTTACATCCATATATCTACGCATACATGCTCGTCGGTTAAGGGTACTTCTAACGGGGCCCATTTTCAAAATATCGCCAATTTGGTCGACAAACTTTTTTCTAGGGCGTCCCTTCCCGACTCGGCCGTTCACATCTGTCATATAAATTTGCTTTGTCACTCTTTCATCATTCATTCTTTCTACGTGACCAAACCACCGAAGCATTCCTTTCTTAATCCTGGTCACAACATCATCTTGCATACCACATTTATCTCTTATCACGCAATTTCTCACCCTGTCATTCAGATTAAACCCTAGCATATTTCTTAAAGAACGCATTTCTACAGCATTTATTCTACTTTCGTGCTTCTTCTGCCACACCCAGCTTTCACTACCATACATTAACGTAGGGACTAACACAGCATTATGAATTACCATACGTGCCTGTTTTGACACATTCTGGTTCTTCATAATAGAGTGTAGTGCCCCATTCACTCTATTCCCTGCATTTACTCGTCGTTCTATATCCCTATCATATCTACCATCCCTGCTAAATACACATCCCAAATACACAAACTCATCCACTTGCTCAATTAACTCTCCTTCTATTCTTATTTCACATACCGTTTTGCTTTCTTCTCTTTCAAAAACCATCACTTTCTTCTTACTTGCGTTCACTTTCATTCCCCTTTCTTTTAATTCCCAGTTCATTAATGTAACCATCATTTGCAACTCAGCCGCTGATGACGCAAATATGACTTGATCATCGGCATACAAAAGGCATTTGACGGTTAACTCGCCCATTCTTAAACCACATTCTTCATCTTTCAAAGTTTGCAAACACCAGTCCATAAATAGGTTGAACAGCCAAGGGGAAGCTACACAGCCCTGTCTGACACCTTTTTGGATGCCAAACCAGTCCGAGTACACCCCATTGATCCTGACACAAGCACTAGAGTCCCTATAAAGAGACCCTAACGCCTGTATCAAACCAGCGCTCAACCCATATGAGTTCAGTGTTTGCCATAACACATTCCTGTCCACTCTGTCATAAGCCTTTTCCAAGTCCATGAACGCACAAAAAACTTTCTGGTTTTTGGCCAAAAACTTCTCCGCAATCATGCGCATGGAAAAGACTTGATCTGTGCACCCCATTCCCTTTCTAAAACCCGCTTGCACATCCCAAATTTTTCCATCAGTTTCTTTCATAACTCTTTCAATTAACACCTTATATTAAATTAATATGTATCACTTTATTATAATGACTATCTATATTCATATATCAAAAGACTTGACAAAAGGTTGACATGACTTACAAATTCGAATCTTTCCTGTAAATATCTTCAACTGAGACCGAGTGGTTTACAACTTTGAGAACTTGACTGTGATTTATTACTTTTTAGCATATTCTCGAAGTGTGTAAAATAAGTAATGTATATAAAATGAGGATTTAAGATACTCTAAAGCAAATCGATTAAGCAGTTATAAGCATAGCGGTTGTCAACACGCCTGCATATCTTGGCGACTATGCCAAATCCCTCCTATGAGGTAATCCGTGGCAGAGTTCTATGTTCAAAATAATTATGAGATGAAAAAAAATATGAACTTTAACCACCGAGCAAAACCATCAATTCTCTCTACCGCCAACAACTAATGAGACTCGAGCAAGAAATCGAAAAAAAACCGGCCGGAATTGATCAACAAAAAAAGTAGTGGTCTTTCTTCATGATAACGCCAGAACACACACATATTTAGCGACTTAGCAAAAATTCAAAGCGTTTAGTTGGGAAGTCTTAATGCATCTAATCTAATATTGACTTTGCACCCTCAGATTTTTTCCTGTTTTGATATCTTTAGAATTCTTTGGGTAGTATTATGTTAGCATCAAAAGAGGACTGACGAAACTACTTAACGCATTTTTTGATCAAAATATTACCATATGGCAAAAAGTTATCGAACAAATTGACACATATAAACTTTAATTAAATGTATTTGGACTTTGTAAAAAAAGGTTTTCAATTTTAAATAAAATACGAATGAACGTTTTTCCCGACCTTATATTTAACATAAAAAAATAATCGTTTTAAAAATACCCCTTTTATAAATCTTTTATGAGTAGAAGGTATCTGATAACTTTTTATAAAGAAATTACGAATTATCTTATTCAGCGCACTTAAACTAATATTTGTTTGTGAAGAAAGGAGACAAAGGAAAAATTAAAATTATATTTAATATCCATACATATACATATAATATAAATGTAAATTGCGGGTGTCCGTCCATTTTATATTTTTGTAAAAAATTGCTTGAAAGGGACTTATTAAATTAAATTTAATTAAATTTAAGAAATCATTAGGGACTTATTAATTTAATATATTTATATCATTTTTAGAATTGTCTGTCTATCTGTCTGTTTGTTTGTTAACGTGTCATGTATAAAGTATAGATTTCTATCAAAATGATCGATAAGAAAATAGGGAATCGTATCATTGTTTTACATTTAGTCTTTCTTTTATTAAAATCGGTTCATCCTATCAAAAGCTATAATTAATAATCTGAAGTATGGGTACGAATATGTTCAATGGCGGCGTCGAGTGACCAAGGACAGTTACATAATTAAATAATATAAAATTGTATTCTTTAATGATATAATTGTATTGTAATGCAGTATTAATAATAAAGAATAACGTAATAAAAACTTAATTATTACGTATTAATAATAACGTAATAAACTATAATAACTTAGTGAATAAAGTACAACAGTTAACCAATGCCATCGATAAATGGTGTAGTGCAAATTATTTATTAAATTTTAAATAAGTAAGTTTGATTATAATTTTCTAACTGCCGAGTACCTACTATATGGTAAATCAAATTTTAAGAGAGCTTTTAACAATTTCTTTGGTTTTGGCAAGGATTATAAGAACTTGCCATTAGAAATATTATACTTCCCTTTTGCAGTTCCAAAAAATATTAAAATTTACTAATATTAATTTAGATTATGAATTGTTTTAATATTATTCCTACTTGTTCTTTTCTAAATATCAAATAATCTTTAGTTTACTGTAATGATAAATTAACCACTATAATTTAATATAGATGGCGTTTTAAGTATTTTCAAGCACCATAAGGTTTAATTAAAAGCGAGATATGAAAGACACATATTAAGTAAATAATTACTTTGCTTGATGTTTTCAACGCAATTTAAGCATTGGACGAGCAAATATAAAAAGTTTCTTACTCTTATTCGATAAACGTTACAGCATTATAAAGTCCATTGCTGATCATAGGCCTCGCCATTTATTGTCTCATATTTGACATAGTTTCCACGATCTATAACGTACGCTTTATGCTAGGCATGTAGCGCAGTAGGCGCATTCTTTTTTTGGATAAGTTCTACATAAATATGAGATCTATAAGTCCCACTTACTACTGACTCTGTTACTTTAGAAAATTTATTTTTTATTGAATAGGGTCACATGAGCTACACACTCCGGCTGAATGTAAGTGGATACGAAGCTCAAAGACATCTACATTTATCCTCAATTAAGAATCAAAACGCGGACGCGTTGTTACCCATGAAAACTATAATGGAATGCCTCGTTTTCAGTAAAAAGTCAAAGAAGTACTAAGCTGCTATTTTATATGAGCGTGGTCTTTCCCCAGTCGAGCCGATCCATATGTCCTGCAACGATAAAATTGCCACAGTCTGTCTCTACCACGTAAAATATAGTTTATTTTTCCTTGACAAATCCTAAATTGTAGTGAACAGGAAAGACTACCTGGTAGATTTTAAGATAGTGATTAATGTCATAGGATTTTTAAAACATTTCACTGATTAAATTAATGAACTCCAAAGCACGTGCCGTCCTGAACGTAATGGATTACATGCAGTATGTATCATCAATCATATGCTTTTTTTCATACGCAGTGTACTGTTTGCTAAAAAGGGTTTATAAAAAGCTGTATATATTGAATAAAACTATTATTTACGGATTTTATCGCGTTTAATTACTTTAATTTATTTTTATTATTATCCCGACGTTTCGGGTGCTTTACAGCGCCCATGGTCACGGGGGGGACCCCCTGTAGCTGACATAAATTCACCTATCCATTATTGAAATGTTAAACATCTCAGTGTCCCGTGACTCTAAGCACTCGAAGTTTTGTGAACTAAAAGTAAGTTAATTAAACACGATAAAATTCATATCAATAATTTTATTTAATATAAATATAATTTTCATTTTTCCTTAGTCTCCTTTCTTCACAAATAAATATTAGCGTATGAGTGCCGAATAAGATGATTCAGCAATTTCTTTATGAAAAGTTGATTCCTTCTACTCATAAAAGATTTATGAAAGGGGTATTTTAAAAAAATATCTTTTTAAAAATAGATGATCGTTATTGTATGTTAAATATAAGGTCGAGTTTATTCGTTTTTTATATACAAATTGAAGACCTTTTTACAAAGTCCAATTACAATTAATTAAAGTATGTACTCGTACGTGCCAATTTGTACGATAGCTAGTTGACATCTTGTAGGTAGTGACATAATCCTGTTGCTGTAAAAGTTTTGCTCGGCGGTTAAAGCTCATAATAAACGATTCTTCTCCAATCCCACCATACACTCAGAATCACTTTATTGCGTGTTAATCCGTGTTTTGCTACAGTCTGTGGAGATTGACTACCCTTTGATCATCTTTTTCGTACTTACTTGTCGTAGGTAATCCAATTTTCATCATCAGTGTTCAATCTTTTCAAAAATGGTTCGGTTTCATTACGATACTATAGAAAATCGCAAATGAGTACACTATTCATTACGTTTTTTGCATTGAGCTAGTGTGGTACCCAAATATCCAGCTTTTTCGTATAGCCATACTTTTGTAAATGGGTCAAAACTATTTTGTGGTCAATCAATGTTGTAACTACTGATATGCCAATCCCTTTTTCAAAATTGGCATTGACTTTACCCGTACGAGAGCGACCAGAGCGTACTGCATTTTTGACATCCAAGTTCCCGGACTGAAAACGCTTGAACCAACTTTGTACTACTCTTTCTGTAACCATATTGGGTCCATAAACGTTAGATTTTTTTTCGCGACTTCAGTCGCATTATTTTTCCCTTTTTTCCAGAATTTATTCGTTAAATTCACTCATTTTGGCGGACAGAAAAACAGTTGAAAATGGCGGGAAAGTCTTTTTTATATTTTATATTTCTTTGTCTTAACATCCGCTATGTATTGATATTAAAACCCACCAGGTACAAACAGTACAACCAAAGAGATTTTTATTCAATTTTGTACAAACATACTAATAATACAAAGAAAATAATAAGAAGAAACTTTTTCCCCGACCTATTGTGTTAGTAACAGTTCTCCGAAACTACAAAAATTCTTTTAAATGACTACTACTACTGAATATACAGTAGTACCTTAAATTACCTCAGAATGTAGGTAATGTATTTTCCTGCTTTATGTAAATGACGTGTACTTAATATGAAATAAATGTAAACATATACTGGCGAAGACAACGGACTTTAATTTGGCTACGTCCTGAACACCTCCCCTATATCTGCACGCGCGTCGGTTTAGAGTACTTTTAATTTGACCCAACTTTAAGATATCGCAAATTTGGTCGATAAACTTCTGTCTAGGACATCATTTGTCGACTCTGCCATCAACTTCTAGATATTTATGCTGCCACTAGTAGCCTTGATCAGCAGTCGCACTTGTGACAGCCAACTAGGCAGTTACAGTGACAGTGAGTACTGTGTACACATATAATCTATATGTATTATATATTAGCTACTGCAGGATACTAATATTTCCAAACGTAACATACGTTCTATTTTTTGGAAAATATTTCCAACATTTGGTTGTGCGTGTTTAAACCACCCGACTAGTCAAAGGAACATACACTCTCTTTATAACACTTTTACTTCAAAAAGAACATCTGCGGTTATTTTGTGCATTGGCCTCAAATATCACAAAAATTTGTGCTATGTTTTCAACATTCGCTACATCGTTTTTCTAACATTTTTGAAGTGAGACTATAAATAATCATAAAAAATACAGTATTTGATAATAAAATCTCTATCAATTTCATGACTAAATCTTTGTTTTACAATTTTGAGACGGCTTAAAATTATTTAAAGTTGTGTTCTATTTTCAAAACGTCCCTATTTTTTTTATTTAGGAAGTCGCTGCTGCACATATCCACGTTTTTGTCCCACTATTACACTTTGCTACACCTATGGAACGCTATGGGAAAGTGGATATTCTTACACTACCACTACTCAGTCAACCACGGTCGGTATGGACAACCAACCAAAACATATAGTCAAATTAAGAACTCTCCTTTTAGAAGTCGACTAAAATACTTTGTACGCATCCAATATATTATGCCAACTACGTATATTTACGACTATGCGTTATGTTATTCGACCGCAAAATGAATATGAATGATTGTAATTCTTACGCCTTTATGAAATGTAAGCCATAATATTAAGACCTCGTAGAGCGCGAACTGACAACGCTACGTATAAACTACTGAGCTACAAAGTAATGAAGTTACTAAGACATTGAGCACACTGTTCTCGAATTTATTGGAAATCTCAGAAAATCCAATCAGTTGGCATGTAATATGTACGTAAAATGTAATTTTACCGATTTTTCACTTCATTCACTATAACATTTCACTCGTAACTCCTTACTTTTTGCACATATTTATATCCAGATATTTCTTGAAACTAAAGTAGATAAAATGAAATCTTTTTATAGTACAAGGACGACAAACGTACACACAGCTCTACCTGATGGTAAGTGGATTAGGGTGAATAGGCTTTTTTTTTTGCGCCCGAAGCAATTAAAGGGCTACCCTATACGTAGGGAGGCGGAAAATGCATTACGCATACCACGATAGCCGGTCTATCGTGGTTATGAGGGGCTCACTGTCCTACCGGGGACCCTAAGTGATACCCTCTAAAAACCGCCTTTGGGGACAGGCAACCGGCTGATTAAGCTCTATTGTGCCTTATCATGAGCGACCCTCTTTTGGGAAAAGAGGGCGCAGGCGGCTAAGAGCCGCTGAGGGAGTGCCTACGAAGGCAAATTAAAGTTGGTTAATACAATAATTTAGTTTAATTAGAGTTGGCCTGAGCCGCCAGGAGACAGTTCAGGTCGTTTGGCAGTTTATTAGGCGGGTCCGAGAGAGAGTTTCTCGGCCTGCGGACACGATAGCGAGAGAGCGGTGGGGCTGCATAAGAAGCTGCCTCACGAATTAATTGATTTGGGTGCGACTCTGAGACTTTGAAGAAGTTCTCAGAGAGTTTTTTAAGGAATTGTTGAATTGTTGGGAGCTCTAAGTCCCGATGAAGGTCGGCATTACGGACGTACCAAGGTGCGTTCGCAGCTCGATGGCAGAAGAGGTTCTGAAATATTTGGAGTTCATTTATAATGTTAGGGTTTGCGTGGGCAAAGACGGGGCCCGCGTAGGACATGACTGGTCGTATACAGACCTTGTAAAGGGTACGCTTGTTTCGAAGGGACATTTTACTGTGTCGGCCCAACATACTGTTGAGCCTACTCAGATAAAATCGTGCGTGACGGGTTACTCTTTTGACGTGGGGCCTGAAAGTAAGCCCTGTGTCTAGAGTGACACCTAAATATTTGGCGGTCGTATGCCAGGGGACAGGGGTCCCTAGCATACGTATTGGTGGAGTGTTTTGAGACGGCGTCGTTTATAATCGAAGTGAACGGCGGAGCTCTTCTCCGGGTTCACATCGATGCGCCATTTTTTGAACCAAGCTCCTAGGTCACAACTGACTTTTGGATCTTGTTCCGTATGAAGGGTAGTGAAACACATTTGCAGTAGATGGCAGTGTCGTCTGCGAAGAGGGAGAGTTGAACACCTTTCGACGGGATGGGAATGTCGTTGGTGAACAGGATGTACAGCAGAGGAGCAAGTACTGAGCCCTGAGGGACACCAGCCTTGATAGTTCGCTGTGAAGAAAGCGTGCCTTCGTGTCTAAAACGAAAGGTACGATGTTTTAAATAGGAGGCCACTAGACGAACTAGACGATCGGGGAGACCTATTTTGTATAGCTTGTAGATGAGGCCTGTGTGCCAGACTCTATCGAAAGCTCCGCATCATCGCAAAGCTCTATCGAAAAAAAAGACCGCGATGGTCTTATGACGACGAGGATAGAAACCGCTGAGGATATATTCCACAATGCGGTGAACTTGTTGGGGACATGAGTGTTTGGCTCGGAAACCGAATTGATGGGGAATGATAAGAGGGTCACCGTCTGTGGGAAACAGATAGCGCCTCATACGCGCTTGGATGACTCTTTCGAAGAGCTTGCCCATTGCCTTGAGGAGGCTAATGGGGCGATGGCTGGAGGGGAGGTTGAGAGGCTTGCCTGGCTTGGGAATTCCAATCACAGTAGCCTCTTTCCACGTAGTGGGAAAATAACTGAGGTTGAAGCAGGCGTTGAAGATAATAGATAAAAAGGTTAACACCTGCTCAGGAAAGTGTTTTAGGGCTTGGTTGGAGATGCCATCCGCGCCCGGAGCCTTTTTGGGCTTAAGTCCTTTGATGAGGGATGAAATCTCATCATTGGACACAGAGATAGGTTCGGAGTTGAGTTCCGGCGGCGGACCTCATCCTCCACTGCCTAGACGTGAGAGGGGTCGACCGGTTGAAAACTAGGAGAGCATTGAGCGCCAATGCCATCTGTAAAGCACTCAGCCTTTTCCTCGGCCTCGAAGGCAACCGTGCCGTCGGGACGGGAGAGAGGGGGAGTGTGGGTGATAGCGTCTATGCGGAGGGATCTAGCCATCTGATAGTACGCTGTGTGAGATGGAGAGATATTCTCCATGAGCTTACTCTTTTCGAGGTCTCGAAATTCAGAGAGGCGGAAGCGGAGTTTTCGTTGAAGACGATTGGCCGCGCGCCTATATTCGGGGGTGGGATATTTTGCTGCTCTCCGGAAAGCAGCTTTTTGGCTTTTAATAGGTTGCTAATATGTAGGGGAAGCCCACTATTGTTAGCAACCGGGACGACTCCTTTCGTTCTCCTTAAGGGAGGATTTAATAAGGGTGTAGAATGAATCGACCGCGATGTCGATTTTTTCGGGACTATCTAAGTCCGACGGTAGGGAGATGGTAGAGTCCTGTGGGTCCAAAGCTTTAGCTAGGGACTCCTTGAATCCCTTCCAGTTAGTGAAGGTTTTCGTGTATGTTGGGGGAGGTGGCTGATGGCCAAGAATGAGGAGACCGGTCGGTGATCTGATCCTAGATCGTCTAGTGTCTCGATTGCTCTGAGGTTGAGAGAAACTCCTTGGAGTAACGTAAAATCTAACACATCGGGGGCGTGATCGGTGTTATCGGGAAAGTGAGTAACACCGAGAGGACTATGGACGGTAATATCAAGAGACTGCGTGATATCGAGCAGTATCTTGCCACTAGGGGACGTAGTGCGGCATGTCCATTCAGTATGCTTGGAGTTAAAATCTCCAAACATAATGACTGAATTGCCTAAAGATAAAATGGCCTCAAAATCTTTTTTGAGGAGATAGGTTCCTGAAAGGATGTAACAGGAGGCTATGAGGATGGACTGATGTCCAGTCATAGCTAGCCTGCATACCGTGGCTTCCATGTTGGTAAGCTGCGGAGTAGAAATGGGCGAGCAATGAAGTGTCTTTTTGTAATAGATGGGCGTTCCGCCGCCTCGGCGGTCGGGTCTGTCGTTACGAAGAAGAGAGAGTGAATAGGCTTTTGTTACATTGACTTCTGTATTCAAAAGAAATTCAGGCTTAAACCCAAACTTAGTTTAATTTTTGGGATACATACTGAGTACCGTCTACACTCGAATTTTGGCATTGTGGAGTTTCAGTTTAAGCTCGAGATTACCTTTGAATACCATGTAAGCATAGCGCGATTGTGCATCTTGAGTTTCATCACCACTTACTGGACTATAGCCAAGCTCTGGATTATAAATAATTAGTTATTAGTTAATAACAAATGGAGTTACTATAGCAATTAATAACTGTATATGAAAGTAAATTAAAGTAACAGGCTATATACGCCCCACTGCTGAGCACAGGCCTCTTCCTATATCTGAGAGGGTTTTAGGTCAATGAAATGTCCACCGCACTGCCCCATTGCGTGTTGTCGATCTTCACACGTGTTCGAAATATATTTTTCTTACTTTTTTTTGATATGAATGTTTCTTCACAATGTTTTCCTTCACCGCCTACCAGGTGTTAAAATTGCAATTAACAATTTCGTTGGTGCCAACGGGGATCAAACCCGGGCTGTTCGCGTACTGTGAAATTTGCAGCGAGCGCTTAACCCCTGAGCTACCACTAATAAATAAATCAATAATGTTATAAGATCTTTACCCGATTAAAGAAATAGTACCTGGTTGACCGAGCTTTGCTCGGTATTTTTCGCTCGATTTTTTTTTTAATTCGTGTGTTTTGGAAATTATATTTAGATACAAATTACATACTGATGAAATATAAATAATATTTTTTGATCTTAGCGACATAACAGAAAAAACGGAACTGGTTATTTGAATAAAAAATCATGAGTGCAATTATTTTAATTTAAATTTTCGTGTTTTTAAAAAATACTAAAAAAAGAGCTCGAAAAAATAGATTTTCTCAAAAAAGAAAGAAACTTGAAAAAAAATAAAAAAGTAGGTCAGTCGGTCTGGGCTCGAACCAGGGTTTTACGATTCAGTGACTGCCCATTATACCAATTAAGCTATTTATAATCATTAACAATCTGTCAAAATTTACCTTCTTATTCTAACGATATTGTAGCAGTTTTTCATTGTCTAAAAACACGGACAAAAAAGACATTTTATAAAAATAAATCATAGCTAGATCGATTTATTATCCCCGAAACTCCCTGGACACTAAATTTTATGAAAATCGTTGGGGCCGTTTCCTTCCTCTCTTTATACTGAATCCTCGCTTTATACAGAAGCAGTTGCGATCTTATTTCAAAGCTCTACACGCTCGTATATGTCGGTTTTCCGTCACTGTGAATCACAAATTATTACCCTTATTTAAATTTCTGCACGAAGAGAATCGAAAACTAATGGTTATTTTAAGAGGAAATCTGAAATCATAACACCGAATAATTTACGTAATTTACACCCAATACAATTTTTGTCTCTTTTGTATTTATTATAAATCTGAAATAACATGTATTTCCAGGCCACCTAATTACACGTGGCTACTTCAGTCCATGGACAGCTACAGCCAACTTCTAACAAAGGCTGCAGATGCGTTGTCCCCACTGTATACTGAGATGGAATGCCATATAACCTATAATTTCACCGGTTCTTTTGTATTTTGATTTAGAAATAAGTAAGACAGTACCTACCCAGTCTCCTCGAAAATTCTTTTCTTTTGAAAATAAAATCTAGGAAAAATTCTTCAATTTTCAATTCTTCTTCTTAAGGTGCCGTCTCCTTGCGAAGGTTGGCAATCATTAGGGCGATTTCAACTTTTGAGACCGCTGCTCTAAACAGTGATCTTGTGCTCTTCCCGAACCACTGCCGCAAGTTCTTCAGCCACGATATCCTTCTGCGGCCAGGCCTCCTTCTGCCTGCCACTTTCCCCTGAATGATAAGTTGAAGGAGTTCATATTTTTTTGGTGTTATGCATCACGTGCCCAAAATATTCCAATTTCAATTTGAATTTTCAATGTTCATGTTTATATAAAATGATTATAGTCACTTACACACACTTATATATTATTTTATGTTAATTATGCTGCATAGTACAAGCTTATATTTTGCTTGCTTATATTCTCCATACTTGCTTTGTTCGTTCCTCTGCATTAACGAGTTAAGTCATTGAATATGTTAAGTACAAAACTCGGTTGTAGTTTAATATCATTTTTAGTCAACATCGCGATAGCTTTGATACATTTTTAATATATAGCGACGAAATATAAGTATACGTATCCAACGCGCATAATAAAAACATGTATATTCGACTAAAAACTATGTTAACCCACTTACCAAGTGTGGCAACTGTGGCAAATATCCCCACTTTGAAGCAATCTATGGTAGAAGCTTATATTCAGCAAGTCAGTCACGGTTCTTGGTGGCAGTACGAATGGGTCGGCTCAACTGGGGAGGGACTACGCTTGCACAGAACACCATTGCAAGCTTCCAATATGATGCTGTGTTTCATATGGTGATTGACTAATGCAGGAGACCCCTTTTTACTGACAACGAGACATCCTATTATATCATATATATCATCTTAGTCCCAAGGGGCGACAAATTCAAATATCATGGAATCCATTCAAGAATCAATTACACCAACGTTAAAAATATTTCTGGATAGTTGGCGAGCTAAAAGACAGCACTTTGTGTGTAAAATGTATAATAAGGGTGACAAACGAACTAATGTTCTTCGTTCGTTCTTTAAAGATGCTATAGCACGTAGACATCGTTCCCAATTAATCAATAAAAATGGAGATGCGTTGTCACCCCTGAGGACTGAGATGGAATGCCGAATTTTCAGTAAAAAGGGTCTCCGGTTCCCCAAAATTCATCATATTTATTACAACTATAATATACCTACAGCGTGGCTCTACCACGTATATTTACGTATACATTAAGCAATGTAACTTACTCAATTAAATGACTAAGTAAACTAATAATTTTGAAATTATTTTTAAAAATTATTTTATGCGTTCTTTTAAAGCAATAATTTTCGAATGTATATCTTACTGATTCATCCAGTACAACACTAGAGATGTTCTTCTAAGGTTTACTTTACAGGAACAGTAGTCTACAGTTGTAGACAGGACCACGGGAAACCCCATAATAATTCAACAGTAGTAGACCTTTAAATCAAACCATAAAAGTTAAAAAGTAAAGTTACAGCCTATATACGTCCCACTGCTGGGCACAGGCCTCCCCTCATTTCTGAGAGGGTTTTAGGGCAAGGAAATGTCCGCCGCGCTGCCCCAATGCGTGTTGGCAAACTTCACATGTCTTCGAAATAATTTTTTTTTTCTTATTCCTCAGACATGCAGGTTTCCTCACGATGTTTTCCTTCACCGCCGAGCACGTGGTAAATCAGCACTTAAAATTGCAATTAACAATTTCATTGGTGCCGGTGGGGATCGAACCCGGGTTACACGTGTTCTGTTATATTTACAGCGAGCGTTAACCATCTGAGCTACCACGTCATCAAACCATAACCATAGACTAATTCATGCACAGAGTAAAGTTGATGGAATAAACAGGGAATAAACCGCCACCATTTTATTTCTATTTTCAGTATGATGTAACAAATTTTGCAAGCTTTTCACTTAAATATTCGTTCTACTATCCTACATCTATAGATTAGCAATTATGGCAGAAATAGAATTGAACAGCGAAATTGTTACTTAAAATTTTATTCACCGTGACACAGTTGATATTAAGTATTTTTTTAATGAAAACTTTACCCATCCATGCATTACAGCTTATAAAAAATCCTGTGCTGAATATAAAACTCCCCCAGAGATTGCCACATAGGAATTATGCCGAAATTGCCACACTTTGCAGGCGGGTTGCCAACCGCAGATTTTAATATTTTGAGTTGTTACCACGAATACGCTGCCCATCCCCTGTTTCCGTTCCATCTTTGGCCTATTACGACACTCAAGCGACAATATAGTATAGTGCATAGAATACTATAATACATACATACATAATAGAACTGGGGAGTGGGCGGAGCCCGCTAGCCACTAAAATGTCAATTCACACGTATAAATGTCAACACGAGATGTGTTTTGGCGTTAAAATCGTTTCCAAATTTCGCATTAATATTATTTAAAAAAATGCCAAATTGCACCCTATTTACAAATAAATATGTATTAAAATTTAAACGATTTTTTAATGATGATTTTGAACATTAATCAAAAGGTCTAAAATGTGTAAATTTATTCAGTCTGTAAACACAGCGAATCGCATTTGGCGACGCCAAACCTCGTACAAAATAAAGTTAATAGCCATTCTATCGTGTATTATTGTATTCTATGGTGTAGTGGATATTCTTACAAAGCTACTGAAAGGTGAAATTGAAGTTAACGTATCTAGTAAATTGACACAATTTGTGAAATGCACTCCATTTATAGGAAAAGTTCTTTTTTAAAATATAAAAAAAAATTATTATTGAAACCACCTGATGGAGGCGACAGATTGACACTTCTGAAAACTAAAAAATGTGTAAAGTTAACGATAGATCACGTAGCGTGATGGTCAAGTTATAACATTTCCATTTTAGAGAGGCGTACATACGATTATGAAAATTTAAATTTTAATATATCTGGTTAAAAAATAAAATAATATGTCCTACAGCACGATAAACAAACGAAAAAAAACGTTTAGGTATAATTGTGTCTGTATTAAAAATAAATACGCCTAATATATTTACAACTTCGACCGCATTTACTCGACCAACCGAAGGTCAAACTTGTGCGCAAGAATCCCCTAATTTGAAAGCTTTTACCTGTCCAGGTATTTCTACTTTCATGAAACGTGCTTCAAAGCATAATGTTTACTAAATATTTAATGTATAAATAAGTATTTTAACGTCACATTTGTTAGAAAGTTGAAAACTTTTATTTATTCCCATGTATTCGACATTTTTTTTATTTAAAGAGGAGGCAAACCACCCATGAACAACTGAAACACCAGGGGAAAGAGTAGGCTCTTTGTTAAAGGTTCCTAAATCATATCGGTCCGAAAAAATTGCTGATGGTAATCGATGTCACAAGGAATTTTTGCGAGGAAGAAAAACATCTTTGTAAATCGCACAGTTATAGATCGTCAATCATCCAGATAGTATGGATTGTAACACGAGTTTTGTCTCGATGCGCGATGGTGAAATTGAGCGGCTGGAATTGGTCCAAACAATTCCTCAAACCACTCCCCTTGGTAGATAACTCTTCGCAATTCTAGTGAGTCAAGTCGAACATAAAGAGCATGGTCGTCGACCATTTTAACCGCTCTGCGCTCGACGCGATCAAATGAAAGAGCTAACACTAGGGAGCTCCGGCCCAGAGGTAGGAACAGTATTTCATGTGGGATCGAACCTGTGGCTTATAAAGTAGTAGGTGGTGTGCCGGCCTGAAATACTGTCCCACTCTGCTGAGCATGCCAAGCTCGTTAAAGTCCAATTTGGCTTTCTCTTCCAAATAATCACAAAACTGCGCGTCATCGAATGACGAAGTTGACACAGAGGATGGCAATACTGGCTCAGATAATAAGGGGAGTACCTTGAAACTAAGGCATACGATAAAAGGGTTCCTTGTAGCGGTAAATACGCATACCAGTGTCTCCTGATGATTGGACTGGACTAGAAATTGGTCACCCTCAATTCGAGACTTTGTTCAACTAAGTCTCAAATTCAGACACAAGCTTTTTGGCACTCAGAAACGTTTCCTTGAAAAATATTGGCACGGCCAGTGTATAAAGTATAACCAATGCTGTCATCGGCATAGCAATGAACTTTACCTGTTTGCAAAATGTCGTTAATATGCAAAAGAAACAGCATTGGTAATAGAACGTAGTCTTGTGGAACACCAGCGTTAATGGGCTTGTATTTGGAGCACGTACCGTCTACTATCTTGATGCTTCGATCTGCAAGAAAACTGTTGATCCAATTGAAAAATTTCTCTGGAATTCCATAGGAAGAGAGCTTTGAAGAAGTGCTTTGTGCCAAACTCGATCTAAGGTCTTAGCTATATCTAAACTAACTGTCCAGGCCTCCTCCTTGGACGCTACTACCTCCGACCATCTATTAGTTAGGTAAGCTAGATCACCAGGTGAGCGACCCCGACAGAAGCCGAGACATGTAGATGACGCGTTTTTATGTGGATAAAAGAGGCGAGAAATGGGTATCAGGGTCGTACCAAATGGACGTCCGTAGTCTCTGCCTACCCCTCTGGGTGAGAGGCGGAAGTGTTTTTGCTATGTTATGTAAAATAAAAAATATAAACCATTTTTTAAATAATCAATATCTTAAATACCTCAGTATTATGTATAATATTATGTATTTATTTCTTTCTACTCGTAATTTTTATTTTGTTTTCGCATGTTCACCATCTCGAGCTATATTTGCATCCTTGTTTGAAGTTCGACAAAAGTTAACACCCAAAGTTTGTATGGCTTTCAAAATGTTCCCATCTACTATATAAAAAGTCAGCAATAGGGGCGGGTTAATCTAATGGCCAACTTCGGTAACTTTTGTTAATACTTTTTTACCACGTGTTATAATGAACCGTATATGGAAAGTTTATATTTTTTATGCTATTTTATAACATTACGGTAACAAATGAGCACACAGTCCACCTGTTGGTTATTGGATGCTGGTACATAAGCACCTTCATCTATCCGCGATTAAGAATCAAAATATAATGCCTCGTTTCCAATAAAAAGTTCTCATATTATACTCACCACACGAAATACAGCACTATTAAGCTGCTGTTTCACGTTTGCATTATGTGAGTGCGTGGTCCTTCCCCGGTTGAGCCAACCAATTTATGCTGCAACCATGATATAGCTGAACGTAGCTCTATAACTACACAGAGCAGTTTATGAAGATAAATAATAAATAACGAATGAATTTGTACATAATTTACATATAACCTTTGTTCTTTTAAAGCAAAGAAATAAATTATATAATTATATGGTCGTATGCTAGGAAAAGCAAACAATGCACCAAAGCCAAGTACGTAAAGTGCCTGGAAGGGACCAGTATCTGGCAAAAGGAAAGTTAGTAGACCACATTAACGGTGGGCCGATGACATAATACAATATGCAGGAAAAGATTGGATCAGCAAAAGTATAAATAGAGAAATGTGGAATCAGATGGAGGAGGCCTTTACTCAAAATGGGATCCACATCTCTGAAAATATACACAGTTAACCGTACAAACAATAACTAATATAATAAACACGATGGTTATACCGAAAACTATCGACCGTAAGATCTTTCTAATATATTCTATAGTCGGGCTCTTATGAAACCTACGGGGCGAAATAGGGTGGTGGATATTAAGCAACGTCATAGGTTCGAGACGTTTTGTACTGCTATCGACAAACTGCCTGCAAGAATTGCGATTAGGGATATAGGCACATCTATGGGGGAGCCATTACAGAGGGGCAGGGGATATTTAAAATATTTGTTCCCCTTTTTGCAGGCGGGTTAGCAACCGGTTTTTTGATTTGATTCTGCCCATCTCCTGTTTTATTTGCCTCTCTAAGACCTTGCGCGCCCACGTGTGTTTTAATATGTCTTTTCCTATGAAATTTCTGTTCTGCACTGGCCATTTTAAATCAAAATAATTTTTGTTTGGCTAATAATTCTAACTTTAAATTAATTTTATTTTAAAACATGGAATTCTTTTTTCGAAATTCGATATTTTTTTATTGATTAGTGTTATGTTTTCATTGCATTTTAATCTTTTTTCTCATCACGGATACGTTAAAAACTTGAGTAATTATGGAATATGAGTACCGTCATGGCAGAAACGCGGCACAAGTAAACGCAACATCAACGACGTTTACGGAGCAAATACTACAGACGAACACACCACCTGCTATCGGTTTGCCAGCTTCCGTCCTGAAAGTTGACGCATAGACATCTGTATCCAACTTCAAACAGAAAAGGCTACACAAATGCGTTGTCACATTTGAATATCACAAGCCACACAGTATGTAACTATACTTGCTCTCTATACCCTTCGGACTAAAACATAGTAGAGCATGCATTGATGTTTAGCGACATAACTCTACCCAAACGGAATTTTAGATAAGGAGACCTACCACACAGTTGCCATATATAATAAAAAAGAAAAATACTCCGAACGCTATACTCATTTTGTTTTATATTCACAAAAGCATTTGTTGATTTTTCAATCTGAAGGTTCAGTTGCTAGGAAACAGGAATAGAAATTGGGAAAACAATCAATTTTAATCAAAGCGTAAATTGCTTTACGAATTGAGACTTCTTTGCTTTTTATTTAGCTGTTAAAATTTCGATTTCCGTTACTCAAATTTATTGCTAAATCCCCGCGAGCGCTTTTACATAATTTTAATTTGTGTGTCGGATTTAAATTAAAGCACTAGATAATACGGTCCCTTTTCTGCCAAGGAGTCCGTCTGAGTATATACCCTGTTGCTTATGTTATGGGCTAAGTTAAGGTGCGTGCACTTTTTAATTATCTAAGGTCTAAGGGTGTAAAGAGCCAGTATGGAGACAGGCTCAGGTGACAGGTGAGTATTTCCATTGTAATGATGTTGTTAAATGAGACAACCTTTCCAAGTCCAGTTTGATACTGTCTTAAGTTTATAATGGGTGTTACATTAGTTGATACCGTGAGCTACACTACACCATCTTAGTCCTCAGAAGTGACATCGCATCTGTAACAACCTATGTTTAAAATTAGTTTCTGGTGACTACAAACTATAGGTAATGTGGAGTATTTAGCATGCATGAAAATGACATGATCTTGTATTATAATATTCTGATTGGTAGCAACTTCAAATAAATGATGACTGCTATATACGCTTCTCTCATAGCAGGAAGCTAGTAATTCTTCTTGAAAGTCAATTTTTACTTTACCACTGGTTCGAAAAAAACCTCTGTCCTGGGAAGAACCAGCAAGAAACCCAGCGGGACATTTAAAAAAAATTAACAATGTCAATAGTCACCAAAGATTTACAAATATTATTATCGAAATAACATATACACATACAATATTATATTATAAATAACAAATATTATTGGAAGCGACCACCTCATTCCCAGGGGTTATTATTAACCATGTATTCATTTATATCATAATACCCTTTTTATACAGTATTTGTTTAATTAAATATTTAAAATTGGTTATAGAGAGACCTTGTATATTTTCTGGGACTTTGTTGTAATAGCGTATACATTAACCCCAAGAATGAAATACTAATTCTGTGGAGTCGAGAAACTGATATCACTAGCTTGTATTTGTTCCTAGTGTTTACAGAGTGTATCTCTTTTTTATACTAAAATTACCTTGGTTTTGTGAACATACATGAAATTTTATTAGATATAATGAGAGGCCAAAGTTAATATATTTATTTCAAATTTTCCCGTCATTGAGGTCCCGAGCGAACGGGAGTATCGAATAAGTAAATAAGTATATAACTTGTTGCGAGCTGTCAGAGCTTACAGTGCGAAAAACCAGTGACAAACAAAAAACATTCCAAAACCTTGTGATAAGAGTGTAAAAAATAAATAAGAAGAAGTACAAAATGTATTACAAAACGACAAGAAAAGATGAAATCAGTGCCAACATAACCTAACTTCTGATTCTAATTAGTCATCCAACGAAATTAAATATCATCGCGTTAAAAAATCAACGCCATCTATGGCCGAGTAAGCCAAAACACATACAACTAAGATACGAACCATCATCGATTCATAGCGATTTACCGTTCGGATATATCTTATATTTTGTTTTATACCCTCTAGCCTCACCTATTGGCAAATAGCGAAAATATACGACTTAACAAAAATTTTAAAATCAATACAAATCTATCTGGCAGTACAAAAAAGTGAAATGAAAAAAATGGAAACAAATGTTACGAGTAGTATAAACAATAATATTTGCGAAAATTTGAAAAAAAAATGGAACAGAACATAATCAATTGAATGAAAAAATACAAAATCATGGAAACATATTGTATCGTATGGATAGACATAATATCAGGAAGACAAACTTGGTATTTTTCGGAATCGACGAAGAAGAAAAATTATACCACGAGCTAGAAAATAAAATTTTATCGTTCATTAATAAAGTAAATATTACTTGAGAGCAAAACGAAATCGAATCTGCAAAATGATTAGGAAAAAATGAAAATACCTAGAACGACCACAGTCACCTTCACAACTATGAGGAAAAAATAATGTTACTACAAAACAGGAAAAACATTAAAAATAGCATAATGTAATATAAAGAGGATTACTCACAAAATTTTTAGAGAAAAGGAAACAACTACAAACGGAATTAATAATATACAAAGCAGAAGGATTGAAAGCAATAATTAAATACGGCAAATTAATAATTTTGAACTCAAATAAATCCGATAAAAACCACAATTCACAACAACAAGCAAAAAAAAAGAAATTTGCATACTTCTCCAAACCAAGATGGGACAAGCTATGAAAGCCAAGCTCTAAAGAAAAACAAAATTACTGCTTTTATGAGATAAGAAAAGACTTCGAGAAATCCTCAAAAAATGAAGCTCCATTTAACAATTAACGAAAGCGTGTAACAATTAACGAAAGTGGGGGGGGGGCACTATCACAAAACCCAATACGGCTGGTCACCGCGGGGGGAAAAATGAAATCGATTTTTCTCAACCCTCCAAAGATATAGAACAACAATACAGACAAAAAGAGAAATCAACACAATCTCTACATTGGCACATACAACGTGAGAACGCTGGCGAGCCCGGAAAAGCTTATAGAACTTACGAACGCGCTTAAGAATATTAAATACGATGTTATTGGACTGTCAGAAATGAGAAGATTCGGCTACGGAGTGGAAGAATACGATGATTTCATATTATGCTACAATGGACAGTTAAGGGGAAGATATGGAGTCGGATTTATTATAAAAAGACATCTAAAAACCTATATCAAAAGATTTAGGGGTTTATCCGATAGTTTAGTTCTTCTGGATGTCGATTTAAATGACCTAACAATAACTATTATACGGTTTATGCACCTAGTGAAGAGTCTGAATTGTCGGAAACCGAAACCTTCTACAACTCTCTACATAGACCCCATGGAGCTTCAAGAAAATATGTAATAGTTATGGGCGACTTTAACGTTAAAGTAGGGAAGGAGAACTTCGAAGAAAGCAAATATCTTGAAAAGTATGGTTTTGGAAATAGAAGCCCTAGAGGTCAACAATTAATACACTACCCGCAAGAATATAACCTATCCATTATGAACACTTTTTTCAAGAAAAAGAGTAGTCATAAGTGGACATGGAATTCTCCCGACCAAACAATCAAAATTGAAATACTCACAAAGTTTCCAAACCTATTCCAAGATGCATTTTTTAAATATCAGACCATAGAATGGTTAGATCAAAAATATCCTTTAAATCAAACGAAAAAGTCGTCTGAAATTCAAAACTCATATCTGCACATTGAGAAAGCAAAGTGAAAAAAATTATTACCTAGAAAAACTAGAGCAGAATTTAAAATCTATAAAACTGGAAGAAACATACACGGTTTAATCCTTATACAATAATCTAGAAAAATGTCTATTAGAAAGCATGAAAACAGACAAAAAAGTAGAGAAACGCAAACTTTACAACATTATTACCGAGGAAACATTGAGTCTGATTAAACAACGCCATAAACTACAAAATCTCAAACATTCACCAAACTTTCAGCCGTGAAAACAAATTAAAACTCAGCTTTATCTGTAAAATAACAAACAAAAATATCAAGAAAGACTACAATTGCCACAGATTAAAAACAATAGAAAAGTATATAATGACTAGCGGAAAACGCGCGTACAAAGAACTTTGCTCACATAAAACTTGGATACCCAGCCTATTAGAAAACTCTATTTGAACAACTAACGGAGAAAATAACCTCAAAATAGCAACAAAGTTCTATGCAAAACTCTAGGACCAAAAGACCTTGAGAATTTCGAAACCATAAATTTTTACTCTCAAAATCAAATGATTATCGATTGGACCGAAACTAAAATAGATAGAGAAATAAGGAGACTAAAATCAGACAAGAGTCCAGGACCAGACGGTGTTCCAAACGAGGCACTAAATCTGGCAAGAACACTGCTAACACCGGTGATAACTTATTTATTCAACATTATAAATAAAGAGCAGAGTTCCCGAGCAATGGACTAAATCCAGTATTATATTACTCTATTAGAAAGGCGATCTGAGAGATATTGGAAATTATTGACCCATCAGTTTACTACATAGTCTTTACAAACTTTTCTTACAGTGTGTTTTAAGTCGAATATCTGCAAAAATTGATAGAAATCAACCGGTAGAGCAAGCAAGCCGGTTTTCGTAGAGGATAATCAACCGTAGATCACATTCAAACTCTGGAGAACAAACTTGAGAAATATAAGGAATTTCAAAAGCCTCTCTATTAAGCATTTATAGAATAACAAAAAACATTCGACTCTATCTCACACATTTCAATATGGGAGGGGCTCAAAGTGAACAACATAGAAGATACCTATTTTAATATAATAAAAGACATCTACGAAAGAACTATAAGTAGAATTAGCATGGAAAAAATTGGCTTACACATAAAAATAAAAAGAGGCGTTAAACAAGGCGACCCTTTATTCCCTAAGCTCTTCATCTCCGTACTTGAGATGATATTCAAAAACCTTGACTGGAAAGATGTTGGTATTAGAATAAATGACAATTATCTCAGTCATTTATGTTTTGCTGACGACATAGTATTATTCTCAGACACAAGTTCGCAATTAGAACAAATGATACAAAATTTGTAAGCAGAAAGCGCTCCCGTAGGACTACAAATGAACCTGCAGAAAACTAAACTGATGACCAATTCTACAAAACCAACAATAAAGATAGGAAACAAAAAGCTTGAATATGTAGACACCTATCTCAATCTAGCTCTATCTATCTTGTAAAGCAAGTACCATTTATAGAATCAGGCATTACTTTGCGGAAATCCATTATAATAAAAAAATTATTACTTTGCAACCTTCCGCTAACCAAACACAATCGTCAACGACCAAGTGCTTTCCGATCGGCTCGATTCACTGGCACTGCGAAGAAATGTTGCATCTTTTTGCATTTTATTTCGCATATACCATGGAAAGTGCTCTGAGGAATTGTTCGGATTAATCCCAGCCGAAAAATTTCTTGAACGCACTACGCGGCAAACGTCCCGATACCATCCACACCATCTGGATGCTTGGCGGTCCACCACAGTACGTTTCAAAAGGAGTTTTCTTCCGCGTACAACCTCTCTGTGGAATAGTTTATCACCGGCGATTTTTCCGGACCGATACGACCTGGGGACCTTCAAGAAAAGAGCTTACTCCTTTCTAAAGGGCCGGCAACGCACCTGCAATTCCCCTGGCGTTGCGGTTGATCATGGGCGGCGGTATTCACTTAACATCAAGTGAGCAGCATGCTCATTTGCCTCCTCTTCTATAAAAAAATGTGTCTTACCTGGATTGAAGAGCACCTTCCGCCCTCCCTCAATTGCATGCACTAACTCCGTCACCACTAGTCTCAGAACCACTACTCACGGCACCACTACTTCCGTAATGAAGAATTCATTTTGGTAATAAATCAAGGATTGGTGTAGGTCGAACATGTTATTGGGTGCGTAAGTGTCCACAGAGGAAAACAAACCAGGAGATGAGCAGCAGCGTTTCCCTTATATCAATTAGATAAAAAATTTGCGGATGCAAACCCGTCCTCTAAGCGAGGCAACTAAAACCATATTTATCGCCCCTATGAGACAATCTATTTTCAGCAGTGGGCTTTCTTCGTCTGTAATGATGATGGTGATCATGATGACAATGGCAATGACGATGGTGATGATGTAGATATATGTAGGAAGCATCATTTATTTTCCTGTAGGTAGACTATATGCTTGGCCAATTTGCCAGTCTTATTTTAACTTATTTTCATTTCTTTCTTAACTAAAACTTTTAACCGCTCACGAATTGGCCACGTTTAGTGGATACGGTACGAAATGCTAGAAATATTTTTGATTCAAACCGAAAATCCGTATGATTGGTCAATCGACGGAAATTAAAGTGCACTTTAGCCTCGGTTCGTTCATAGGATTAAAACGTTACCTATATAACTCTGTAGTAATAGGTGTCGCAGTGGGTGGAACAATATATCGTATTCCAAATTTCCTCCCTCAAAAGGAAACCTATATACAGCAGCAACCTATATACATTTATTATTCGGTAGAATGGAATAGAATAGAATAGAATATTTTTTATTTTTTTAAATACAGATTACTAGAGTACTTATTGAATGTCATTTTACGTTTACCATCTGAGATAATATATCCTAAAGAAACAAACAAGTGAAACAAATATCTGGACCTGGCCGACATGTGAGGTGATCTGCGACCGAAATTATTATGGCAGTCAGACAAAAAGAAAATCGCACAAATCACAATTTTTACAATGAGATGGGTGGACTGAAAGGTCGATTATCACAATTTACTACTTAAAACTCCACCTATTAGACTTAATATTTGTTATGACAGTGTCTACTGAAGTAGCACTGAGGAGATATATCCGTGAGGATATATCTACATCAGTGCTCTTATACGGCATCATGTTATAGGGCAACTCGGTTGAGTTTGGCAAGACCTTTCGTGTTCAAAAGAAGTGTATAAGGAACATTTGTGGAGATTGGTCTTTAGTTAGTTGCAAACTTGCGTTTCACTAAATTCAGACACTGCCTCTCGCTTGTATGTACTTGCCATGCCAAGAAATAAACTTAAGCTCTATCTGCCTCAGTGCAGGCTATAAATATAAGAGAAATGTATTTATTTATAAATGTTATCAAAGGTTACAATAAATTGCTTATAAAGCTTAATGACTTATAAAGAACAATAAATCTTATGGTGAAATATGAAAGTATTAAATTATTTTTGACATTGCATTTTTTGTCAATTTATTATTTTTTTAGATATTTGACATTTATATATAAACATTTACATAGCCCATAAAATTTTTGATATATAGTATTTATTGTAATTTGAAAACTTGACCTTTAAATATTTTTAAATAGTTACATAAACAATTTTGTTTAATAATTTACTTCATTAAATTGTAATATTAATATTATTTTTTTGTATATTGTGAAGATATTGCATGCCATTAACATGCTAGAATGTCAGGTTTCATTAATACCTAACAACATCATATTACAACATCATATATTGTAGCGATAAATTAATTTGAATTTTGATTTTATATTAAAATATGGAAGATGTCGCTAGCACTCCGTTCGTAATTTTTTATAGAATAAGGATGACGAGCGAGCACACAGTCCACCTGATTGTAAGTGTATGCTGTGGCGTATAGACATCTACATTTATCCTCACCTAAGCATAAAAATTCGGATGTATGTCACACCTGAGGACTAAGATGGAATGCCCCATTTCCAGTGAAAATGGTCTTTGGTTCTCTACACTAACCCTACGGAATACAGCAGAAAAAATCGTGTTTTTATCACGGTTGAGCTGACTCATTTGTCATTACTGATATAGCTGCAGCGTGGCTATATCCGAAAATGTTAGACAAGAAGGCAAGAGACCCAAAAGTATAAACTTTGGTATCATCGACGAGAGGTAAAGCTTTTGGCATCCTCTGATATCAAGAATATCTCTAAAAGGTTAGTGCTCTAAAAGGTTAGTTAGTTACTATGCTACCGCGTCGATTTAATTGTTTATGTTTTGAAATTGTGAATGAGTATAAAATGAATGCTAAATTTTGTACACTTAAACTTATATATTATAGCGAAAAATAAATTTTACTTGTGTTTTTATTGCGTTAGATCTCATTTCATTCTTATTTTTAAACATACTTATAACTTTAAACCAATCTGGTCCTGAGGATGTCTTGTTATTCTAGAGGAAGTATAGCCATTCGTGTTCGTGTATACAAAGTGTTAAATAATTTATACCGCAATATTCCTACCTCGATCTAGCCGACCCATTTGTGCTACAACCATAATAGCTACAGCGTGGCTCTACCACTTGAAATATGTTTGTAAATATGTGTATGAATTAGGCGATTTGATGTCTTCTATACATTTCCCCGCCAGTAAAATAATATTAAAGATTTAATGTACTTAATATTTTCGAGTCCTTTCTTCGCGAACGGGTTTCCTTAGTTTAAAGTAACTATAAGGCATTACCAACGGCTTTCCATTGCTTTAGTAAATATACATTCTTTCAAGACACAACTGAAAGAACTAAGTTACTACATAAATACAACGTCAATAAGTCCTAAGATGGTCACGCCATAATTATAACAAAAGGCCTATAACTAAACCTTTAGAAAGATCCTTGGTAAAGATCTATATTTATTAGTCTGGTCACGTAATTTATATTATAATTTACAATATTTTATATTTCAACAGGCGAGCATTATCATAAATAGAGCGTTACTTCATCAACACCGTTTCAACACACAATCATACTGTAAGTAGAAAAAAATATTACCACACTGGTGTCTCCCGCATTGTTCTTTGAAATTAAAAGCTACCGGTTTTTGATTGTTTTTATTTATACGTGGTACTCCACGATTCAGCTTAATATTGATTGTAACACAAATGATGAGGATCATGAGAAGAGATGAGATTCTGGTGGTGTGGTAAGTGTATGTAAGAGCTAAGTCTATAAAGTATTTTTTACAGGCCTGTAAAAGTTCACTGTTGTACATGGGTCACTCCCGTTGTAGTGAAGATGTGCAGTTGCTTGGCAGGTGGGTTGACGATCGCAGTACCAAATATCTCGCACCCTTGACGCTGCTGCCACTAGTCGGTCTCATTATTTTATATCTGCTGTATGCGACGATGCGGTGTAATCGTTATTATACCGCTAACTATCGTAAGTCATAAGATTTTTCTTACAGGAGCCGAAATAGGGAAAAGGTTTCTCCTCTTATGCTGCTACCATACCGATGTTCAAAATAAGCAAAATAATAAAATGTCAAATAACAGTCTAAGTTTTTCACATCCGCACACAGACACGAATGCTAGAGTTTCGCGCTAGGGAGATTCTATTGTACTAATCCGTCTTGGTGTTCTTTACATAAGTTAGAAATTTATTTAAATTTTGAAATTCTGATTTTCTCAAATGCAAAATCTTCCTGCTACGAAGGGAGCCGTATTCAGCGTTCAGCGTACATTTGAAGTGGCCGGTACTCAGAATACTACGATAGAAGCTCATGTTATTATTATGCAGGCCAAACGCTAATAATGCTTCTCCAATCAGGCTAACCCACAGGCTTACTCTTACTTATTACTTAAGTCTTTTTTATAATGTGACATATGAACTTACAGTTCATTTGATAGTAGGTAAATACTGCCACCTATGCAGACCTGCAATCAACTTCAAACAAAAAATGTGGAATAAGTCAAAGCCTGTCTCCCTACTGGCTCTTTACTCCCTAGTAAGAAACTGGACGCACGAAAGCAGGCTTCTAGTCAGAAAAGGAAACTTATTATCTAGTGTTCTAATTAAGATCTGACTGTCGTTCTCAATTTCAATACGATTAAAATTATGCAAATGACATCTTTACAAAAGCGCTCGCTGGGATTTAGCAATAAATTTGAGTTACGCCTATCGAAATTCTAACAGCAAAATAAAAAACAAAGAGGTCTCAATTCGCAAAGAAATTTACGTTTTGAAGTTTATTGTCTTCTTAATTTCTATTTCCGTCTCCTGGCAACTAAACCATCACAATAAAAAGTTATCGAAAGCTTTAGTGAAATTAAAAAAAAAATTAGTAGAGCACTGGAAAGTATTTTTTCTTTTTGATTCTATATGATATGGTACGCTTTAATTCCTTTTCCTCCTTTCCACCATCAGACAATCAAACGGTTTGCTACGTCCTTTGTAATGCGGACATCAAAGGAGTAGGATAATTTGCCGGTGTCTGTCTTTCCGTTCGAACAAACTGGTCATCTTTAGACAAGAGTGAATAGGCCTTTGTTACGCTAAGTCAGTGCGCCATCTAGGACTCCATTATCACTTGTCATGGCTTATAATAAATATGAAAAATCTGTGTGTGTAGGTACCACCCTCTTACCTGTATCTGTCGCCAAGCATAATTGCATGCTCTGCTGCGTTCTAATTTGAAAGGGTATACCTTACCAGTATTAGTTACAGGCTAATTTTTTTATAAGGATAGGGTGACAAAATAGCACACCGTCCACCTGATGGTAAGTGGTGGCTGTGGCCCGTATACATCTACATCCATGACGAAAATTTACCGCTATTAGCCGTACTATAAGTAGCATGAAATTAATAGTCTAAATGTAGTTTATATTATTTTGTTAGGACATTTAAAATATATAAAGTAAAACAGCGTGTTTTGCTTTTCAATCATTCATTTAAAACTATTTGTTAAATTATCTAAAATGATAATAAGAAAATTTATATAGACTATAATGATAGACTATAAGCTTCTAGGTCACTTCAGTTTTATAAAAAGCTGGAAAAAGTATTTTAACTTTAATTATTAGGAAATAAAACTTATGATTAGTCACCCAATTGGAAGTTAACGCTGTGTGCAAATACATACATAATAATTTCAATCCGATTGCAACGACAAATAAATTGCAATGGGATTGAAATTATTGTTATAGTAATATTAAATTTATGAATTTTACGAACGCACATCGCGGCAATACTCCCGATACTATCCACACCATCTCGATGTTTGGCGGTCCACCAACTTTACGTTTAACTAGGAGTTTTCTTCCTCATACAACCTCTCTATGGAATAGTTTACCACCGGCGATTTTTACAAACTGATACAACTTAGGGACCTTCAAGAAAAGGGGCTTACTCCTTTCTAAAACAGCAATGCATATGCAATTCCCCTGGTGTTGCTGTTGTTCATGGATTAATCGCCAAAACCTTGTCGTGCAATCATCAGGGCACACAGTGAGTTTGACATTTATAAAAAATGGTTAATTGTATAAATTGAAATAAAAAAACGTACATACAATATTCACAATGTGTTTGATAAAGCCCATGGACGCCTGCAACCAATTTAAAAAAAAAAGACTACACAGATGCGTTGTCACTTTTGAAGATCACGATGTAATGCATCATAACCTTTGTACGTGGTATAGCCATGCTGCAGTTATATTAGTAGAATAGTTGTAGTGCGAATGGGTCAGCTCGACCGGGCAAGGACCACGCTCTCGAAGAATACCAGCGTAAAATAGTAGCTTAATGCTGCTGTGTTTCGTAAGGTGAGTGTAGAGAACCGGAGACACCTTTTACTGGCATTCCATTTTAGTCCTTACGGGTGACAACGCATTTGCATTTTAAGTAGTAATCCCTCGATTACAACTTATTTAAATAACACACGGAGCGTTCACATAGTGACGAGTGTCGATCACATAGTGACCACATAGCATTTTTTTTTTCTAAACGAGCCCATGTTATATATTAACCACAAAACGTAATTTCTATACTTTCTATAGAATAGTTGTTTTTGGAATCAAAAATAAAGGTTTCAGAATAAACTTCTTGACATATCTGTTGTGAAATAAAAAATTGTCCATATTCATTCCAACTTTGTATTTGATAATGTTGTAAATAAATATAGTGAGTGCTGCTTTTTTAATTTTATGATAGTATATAAATATATTTGGTTGTATAATTTTTACTTTATCATAATATTATTATTTTCGGAGATAAATACTGTCAAAACTTGTTGTCCTCATATGACCTCCATGCAGTTGATAAGAAGAAATGTGGCCTCTATTTGGCCACTGTCCTTCAAGCTATCTGCATTATTATTAAGGGTAGACTACATCACTATAATGACATTTAATGTAAAAATCCAACAAAACTGAGCAAAGTATTATCTTAGATATCCTTTTTAAACTGATTCTTTCAGAAGAACAAGAAAAAAGAAATTGAAGAAGCTTCAAAAACATTATTTAATATCATATAAGTATAATTAATGAAATTAAATTATAATATTTACAATTAATACTAATACTAAAAACCTTAAAAATATATATTATAATAACTAAATTAAATTATTAAAAAAGAGGTCCTTTAGGCAAGGTTCCGAAGATACTGGCAGCGTTTCCCCGTTGAATAGCTAGACTAATTCTTTGTCCGAGGTAACTGCCAGCTCTTCGGTCTCCTGTGACGTCGATTAACCTTTTTGCTATTTCCTTAAAAAGGCTTATAGCGCTAGGACCCCACGGACCAAGGGTCTCGACACCGAAAGGGACAAAAATATATTCGGAGCCTAGACCCCTGTATTTGCAAACTTTAGCCTTTTCTGCCGCTTCACAAGCTGCACCAGCTCAGTTGTAGGTTCCACGTAGATGGGAAGGGGCCAGCGTGTCTGAACAGGTTGCATCCCATACCAGCACCCGGCCCATCCTCCATGGAATCAAACTCATACCGTCCGGTCTCTTGCCATCGTCTCTTGCAATACCAGACGGCTCAAGTAGACTTGGCACGTTGACGGTGGCAAGAGACCGGCGTATGATATCGTTAAGAGCTGCATGTCTCGAGAAGCGACCTGCACTTTTTTGGCATGATAGCCCGTGATATCCTAGCTTGTCGACGTCACTGCCACACGGACATTTATGAGGAGCGCAGACCGGAACCCCAAGCCGTAGACAGGTTGCGATTCGGAGCGTGTCAGGCTCAAGAAATGTTCCTGTATTTGACGAAGGATACGCGTGAAGCCAGTAGCCGGCCTCATGCGTACCCACGGCCAAAAAGCCTAGCACGCGCCGAACCTGTACTAAAGCTCAAAAGATTGTCATAAGTCAATTTGCAGTTTATGTCGTCCCAGCTCCTCTGTGAATTTAGAGGAAATTGAAAATTTTGACCAGGGCATGCAATTAAGAAAGCGTTTCTAGCTTCTTCCAGGCCAGCAATCTCAAAGTTTGAAGGGGATGCCCTTAAAATTTTACTTATGAGATTTGCTGAACTATAGACAGAAGATAGGAAGGCTGGTAAAGAGACACTGGAAATTTTGCGAATTCCTATATCACCATAACGGATGGGTAGGGAGGCTTGGGTCCAAGATTGCTCGTTCATGTGTATATTAAGAATCGATTCTAAACTAATTTTGATTAAGTTGTCCACTTGTGTCAAGAGGTCTGGGTGATTCCAAAAGGAGCAGCAACGGAGCACATACGTAAATTTCGGGACAAAAAGGCAAGATTTTAAAATGCAAAGTGCATAATGTGGACTAATTTCTAGGAGACGGTCAGCAGAATTTTGAAATTTAGCAATTGAATTATTAATATATTCAGACATAGATTCGTTAAAAATTGGAGAACCTAAAAGGTAAAGGGAATTACTGTTAACTATTTTAATATTTGGTGCCAAAGTATTAAATTTCTGTTTTACGTCATTTAAATTTAAGTTGCAGTTATTTATAAAAAAGTTCGCATTTGCTAAAGTTAAGCTCCAAACCAATGGCTTCAAATTTATTTTTGATTGAAAAAAGGTCAGAAAATACAGTTTCCATATCACCTCCTAAGGTTCCGTCATCCAGATACCAAATATTGAATTTATAATTTAAGCTTTTGATTATCGGATTTATAGCCAAACTAAAAATTACTGGTCCAAGGGGATCACCATGTTGACAACCTACTTCCGATGATAATTCATTAGACCCATATAACAATTTTGTTGGGTCAGCGTAACTGAGAAGAAGATAATTGTATATTTCCGGTATATCTTAATTTATTTCAGTCAGCAGGGTCCCGCTATTTACCGAATTGAAAGCATTTTTGACATCAATTTTGAGCAACACGTCAGGATGTCCATATGTTAGGAAAGAACGTAGGGCATGGACGGCTGCCTCACACCCTCCTTTTACACCGAAGCCTAACTGTACGGGTTCAAATTCCGAATTTAATTTCTGTAAAATATGTCGAACAGCAATTTTTGGAGGCCAGGCGTCGTAGTGTTGATCCAACAGCAATTGGTCTCACCCCTCCGTCCTTTTTGGTGAGAGCAATGAGGTTCGCGCCGAAAAAGAATTGGAACAATTTCTGGATTGACATTACCGGAATACATAAAGTTAATTAATTTAGTGATCGAATTTACAAGTTGCTCACCTGCATCACCCACAGAATGCGATGTTAAGTCTTTCAAATGTTGCGGTGAGATTCCATCCAAACCTGCAGCCGAACCTGGTTTAAAAGATAAAATGGCATCCGTAACATCTTTGTTTTGATTTTGAAGGCATGCTTGCCCTACTGTTGGTCGGTCGAGAAAATATGGGTTTACTGGAGCTAGAGGATGTTTTGACCGTAAGGCCTGAAGGGTGTCAGGGGTATCTGGTGAAAACACCTCGTTGGAGAACAAAAGGCGAGCGGCGCCTTTGAGATCTCCGTTTTTTTTCGATGAGATATTGTTTTCGATTAGTTTGTTGCGATTACGAGGGGCATCATGTTTGATTAGAGGTGCGGGAGAAGGTGAGGAGCTGACAGTACAGTTATTTTTAATCTTTTGTGTCAAGGATAAATTTGGTTTATCAGTTTTTGTTATATGTAGTGTGCTGTATGAAAATAAAAATAGGTTCTGCCAGTCTTGAGTACAATTGCTTATGTAACATTTCCGGATTAATTGTGACAAATGTGTAGCAACGGTTATTGGAGCTCCTCGAGGGATTCTTTTAACTGTCTGTATACTATTTTTCAAATGGCTAAGATATGTGTGGAATGGAATTGGAATGTTGGCTACAAAAGTAGGCGCATTCGCAATAATGGGGTGGATGTCTAAATGTGAACTGTTTTGGCTAATACATTTCTTGTGTGTTTTAGTAGTGTGTATGTTGGGGCCTTTTAAAGATTTGAATGACTTGTTGCACTGTGTACATATAAGTGTCGCATTTGCCGTGTCATCACTAGATTGGGTTACGGACTGCATTCACAACAGTTAAATACAATAACAAAAAAAGAATAACTTAAAACAAATTAAAAAAACACAATAAAGTATCTTAAAAATTACACTGAAGATATAAAAAAGTCAAAGTCAAAATATGAAGGCTGCTTGTTTTGGTAACAAGACGCATGCGTCGTTACGTAGGTGCGTCACAGGACGGTTCTGCAATTGGAAGCTGCAGTGTAAGAGATCCACAGACGTATGGCGTCGGTAGAATAAACGATGGCGGCCTTAGCAACCGTGTCTTGAAGTTATCATACGCGGACTAGAACTTTTCAAATACTGAACAGGCACTGTAGTGGGAACAAAAACAAAATCCCCATGCGCAAATATGAAAAATATCCCGACAAACTCTTATATGGCTTTGCGATAGGATAGCTCTTCATCAGTCAATCAAATATATAATATTTCAGATTATATATTTAAAATAATATGAAATACATAATATAGTATGATTATATTATGTATATATTTATATATATATATATATATATATATATATATATATATATATATATATATATATATATATATATATATATATATATATATATATATTGAATAATGGTATACATCAATATTACTCATCTGAGGAGGAGGGGGTTTCAGATACATTTTTGAATTACCCTCTTAACGACATCAACAAAACATTAGATAACTTACAAGATATGATGGATGCTGATCTTATAAAGTCTTACAAATGGTTCTCCACATATGGAATCTCTTCTTTTTTTAAGTTAAATAAAAGTAAAGATAAGTTAAAAAAGAAAAAGAATTCAGCACGTGCCAATCATCACGTATTTTGTTTGATTTATAATAATGGACGTAGCGTAAAGTAACGTGAAATACTAAACCGAACCACTGTTTGCTTGGCCTACAAATAACTGTTTCAGATTAGGGTGTTAATCAAAGTATACCCAATTAATCGTTATGTAACGACACAGAAATTGCTACATTAAAGGTAACAATATTTTCAAAAATGGGCAGAAATAAAATATTTGTCACCATTTTCATGTCTTTTAGGTTTCAGGACTGAACCCAAGATCTTCTTTTTATTCCATATTCAGACATTACAAGCGAATAAAAATACAAGTATTCGTGGGTTTACTTAAAGTAAATAACTTTTTTAGTCTCATTAACAACCCCTACAAAAATATTACTTTTTATACATTTAAGTGGGACAAATGTACCCATTTAGTCCACCTAACGATAAATGAATGCTCTCATACGTAATACAGCATTATGTTGCCGTTTTACGCTGGTTTTCTATGCTAATGCGGTGTAAACTTCCTTAACCTTCGTTGTGACCCATTTGCGTTACCACCTTATGTTTGCTCATACTTACCAAATTGGGTAAATGAGTTGGTGAGCGTAGAGCTAATGCCCTCCTATTCTATTATACTACTACCCATCACCAGTGTTGACTACAAGAGGGGCTACATTTAAACGAGGTGTCCATCAATTTCGAAGGGGTTGTAAATTTTTTTATAACCTCGATCCCAACTTTTAATAATGTTGATGCTCTTAAATCCTTTCAGAATGAACTCTTTTGCACAACTCCGTAACAACATCTACCTAAATCAAAAACTTATAACGAAGCCCATTATTTATTTTCACAGAATTAAATTTCCGCACCGTTGGTCTGGGTGTTTTACGTCTGGACTAAACGAGTTGGCTATATAGGGTGGTGGATATTAACCAACGTCAAAGATGCGAGACTTCTGGTACTGCGATCGACAAACCATGGCTCTTAGGGCAATTTATCAATATTTAAATTCATTGCTTGACTGCTATCCTTGATACAGATACTAAGTGAAAATTAGCTTTAGCAAAACAATATTCACCTTACGGAAGGAGCTCACATTCAGCACTGGTACGATGAAAAAAATATTTTAAATAGATTAGAAAATGAGATATGTTTTTTTGGTAAAAGATACATTATTTTTTTACAGGTTTTTATAGGCAAACTAGCGTACGGCTTACCTGATGGTAAGTCACTACCGCCGCACTAAAACTCAAGCAACAATCATTGGTAGTTCTAGATTAGTTGCTAGAGTTGACTTTTCTCTCATACCACCTATTCTCCTCAATGGCATTCACATTATCCCTACAGGGATAATGTTGAAAATTTAGGAATATGAAGTCAGTAGGAATATGTTGGCATCGCTAAGCTATCTACGGAGACTTAGAAAATTTCTCCGTACTGGTTCTAAAGTTGTTTTGACTATGCTGTTGTTTGCTATCTGGAGTTTACCAACGCGCAGCTAAATATACTCGAACGAATTTAAAATTTAAACTTAAAATTCACATTTGGACTCCATAAATATCATCACATTTCGTAATTTCATAAACGTCTCAAGTGGCTGCTGATTTGCCTTTGCAGGAATACTCACATTCTTTCTGGTGTATACAGCATACTGTTCAATCCATCCATTCCACTTTACGAAAAAACCGCTTTGAATTCATCTCTTCATCTCCCGATCCTCATCTACGTTCCACTAACAATTATTATATATTTTTATCAATTAGGTTACAGCTAATTTTTAAATAAATTTTACAATGTGAATTGTGGTTACAACATATTTACAAAATTTATTTTTTAAATTTATTTTAGAATCAGGTCCCATCCTCAGAGATCGCGATCCTTGGCGATTTTAACGCCTACCGTAACGACCAATGCCTCTCCCTTGGATTCTAATGCCTCCGCTCATCTATGAGTCAGGTAGACCAAAAGATCAACAGCTGATCGATCACAACGGAAACCGTATTGGCGGTCGGTAATCATCTGGTGATGCTCAAGTTACATCATTAGCTTGCAGTTTAAAATGGACTCCATTATTTTTGAGAAAAAGGAGATGATGGCGATAGGCCTGTATTTGGACGGATCTGAGCGGTCGCCTTTTTTAGGGATTGGGCGGACCAAAGTTGTCTTCCAAGAATTTCGGACTACGCTTTGGTAGGAGGAGTACCGGAAAAGACGCGTTAAAACCGGTGCCCCCTCCGGAGCACACGTCTTCAGCACAATGGGAGGGACTCCGTCAGGTCCACCCGACTTGCTGACGTTCTGGGAAAGGAATGCTTGACGAACCGAGCGCTGTGTAAACCATACATCCGGTATGCAGCACACACACACTATGGGAAAGTCAGCGGTGTGTTCCCCCCGTCATCGAGAGCCGAGTTGGACGTAAAGAGAGAGCCTAACAAATAGGCTTTCTTGCCACCGATGAACCGAGGTATTCGGCGTGGAAGGCGTTGAAATCGACAAGGATCACATAGTCCAGTCATTTAAGCTTAAATTAGGTAAGAATCTCGGAATTCGAGATACCCAGCTGCAAGTCTTTAAATACTTGTATATTGATACCCTAAAAGTTGTCTCAAAACCTACATATGGTGGGGTGTACACAACTATTAAATTTCGGTTTTTTGCGCTTTTTTGTAAATATCTTATTTCTTTTGGGTTTTATGCTATTTGTATTTATTATCAATATTGTAGAATACAAAATTATTTACAAATTTTGTTTTAAAAATTTTTTTATACGGTGAACCGTTTTCGAGATAGAGGGCGGAGAGCGTGCGGTCACAGCATCACTTCAGGTCAACCGGTGCCTCCAGTCGAAAACGCGCCATATGTAGTTGATGAACTATCGATAAATCAATATAAATATTTGTCAATTAAAATGTAAAAAATCATTATAAATATTTGTCAATTTTTATTAACTATTATATTATATTTTATCATTTTCTTCATGCATTAAATCAGACATCTATTCAATAAACCTGGGAACTACCATTAATACCTTGGAATCATACTGTGGGCTGTGACACAACTTCTGTGCTTTTTAAAAAGGGAAAAAATCATTTTTCAAAGTTTTTGAGAAACTGACAAATTTGTATGAACTAGCTGCAGCATTTGAAGAAGAAAGTTGTTCGGCCCGGAGATTATGAGAGAGTGGAACTCAAACCTCATTGGCAGTCTATAATGCTCCGAAATCTGTGAAAAGTCTCGATCATCTTCGTTATATGCATTACGCCAAGTCCACAAAACTTAATAAACCTGTGCAGCTTTCAAATATTCCACCAAGAAGTGCAGCTACTTATCAACATTTCAATCGTGTATATTATCGTTACGAGCTTGAGGTTCGTGACAATAAAAATTGCCGATAAAATTACCTAAATTAACACTTTAATTTTCTTTACACAAATTAAAACTTAAAACACTAATAATTAATCACGCTAATTCACTTTATTTCGCTCCGAAGCTTCGCTTGTCTCGCCGAATTCGATACTTTCCCGATCGCACCTTGCAGCGCCTATAAATACACATTAGTACCGAATCATCCAGAACATTCAAGTAAATACGCGCACCAATCGACAAAGCGCCGAAAGTTCGAGAGTCAGCTTCCAGAAGCTTAGTTCTTCGGTTCGGGACTAGATGGCGCTGTCGGTTTGAAAGATTAGTGATGTCATTTTCTGGAAAGCTCCCCTCGCTCTCGTCTCTGACACTAGATGGCGCTAGTGCCGTCGACTTAGGCGCGTAACACTGCCCCCTCCTGAGACATGCTCGTCCCGAGCATTATCGGCCCCATAATAACACGCCAGACGATCCACATGGGCGATCTTAGGAGTCCCTCTTGCGCCTTTCTGTAACGGCTCCGCAATGTCAAGGGCTGTCCTATCCGATGGTGCACCAACATTGTACAATTTCGGTGCTCCTTTACTACGTGTCCGAGGTCCCCTCACGGCCGCACAACTTGTACATGTACGACACCAAGCCTCGACATCGTCACGATAATGGACCCAGTAAAACTGTTCTCGGACCTTCAGCAGAGTTCGTTTAACTCCCAGATGGACTCTTGAACGACCATTATGGCACAGCTGTAGAACATCCGGCACTTTAGATTTAGGGACAACCATTTGCAAACGACAGCTGTCTCCTCTACCGTTTTCCCATTTACGGCACAGAACTCCATCTTGAATCAGCAAGCTGTCCCATTCGGCCCAATAGCTTTTCGTGGTCGAACTTATCGCTGAGATGTCGCTCCACTTGGGCTTGGGAGCACGGGCCTTCATCCATTCCAGAATCGGCTTGATGTCCGGATCTTCCTGCTGTGCATGTCGTAGGCATTCCTTCCACTCGTTGCTGAGGTGGTCTGTCTTAAGCATCCTCACGGATACCACTTCCTTACTCTCTTGCCTAGTACAATGTTTCCGATCTTCAGAACAAGGTCTTCTTGACAATGCATCTGCGTTGCCATGAGATTTCCCGCTGCGATGTCTGATAGTAAAGTCGTATCCCGGCTGCTGCTGGGCGGTGATGTTAGCCGCACTTCCCTTCTGAGATCGTTCACCTTCCCTTTCTAGGGTTCGCTTAGGACAGCTGGATCGAAGATGGCCCCTTTCCCCACAGCTATAGCACCTAGGGCTGTATCCTTTATTGCGGTCGCGTACCGTAGCTGCTGCAATCTCCCTGACGCGATGGGAGCGAAGATCCTGCCGCACGGCTTCCGCCTCCAGTGCATGGGCCAAGGCGTCCTTAAGCGTCTCGTGGTGCCCCAGCCTCACAGCAGCTCTTACTTCAAGGTTGCGGATGCCGTCGATGAATGTCTATACTAGGTTCCCTTCAATGAGCGCAGGTACAGACTGGTATGCTTTTCGAACCATCTTCTCCACCTCAAGGGCCCACTGCTGCAGATTTTCGTTGCTGCGTTGCACGCGATCTTTAAGCTGCGCGCGAAAGACGTGTTCCAGGTGAGCGTCACCATATCTCGCCTCCAATGCCTCAAGGAGCTGCTCGTAGGTTACTTTCTTACCGAGAGCTTCCAACACGGTTAAGGCTTGGTCGCGCAGGCCTAAGGTGAGTGCAGTCATGGCCTGGCTTTTATTCCAGCCGTTTGCCTCCATGACGGCCTCGAACTGGATTTTGTAGGCCGACCAGGAAGAAGTCCCGTCGAACGGCGGCACTTTGAATCCACGTAGCGAAGGTGCATTAGCTACTACGGGAGCTGTAATTCCATCCCCAAGTTTGAGGTCGTTCAGCGTTTTCTTCACGTCAGCCATCACGTTGTCAACCCGATTGTTCACATGGTTGATTCGGGTTTCATGTTCTTCGATTCGAGTTTCAGCTACCGACAGGCGGTTGTCATGTTGAGCAACCCTATCCTTCACCTCCCTTATCTCTTTCCCAAAGGTAGCGTGAAGGTCCTTCATGAGGAGCATCTGTATCCTCCTGTCGGCGGGCCTGTTCCTCTTGTCCGCTCTGCAGCTGCTCTTTCATCTGACGGATCTATCCCTCCTGTCCGCCCTGCAGCTGCTCTTTCAACTGACGGACCTGTTCCTCCTGTTGGCGAGCCTTTTCCTGCAGTATCACCATCAGAGCACCTAAATCAGGTGCTGCAGATGTAGGAGTACTGACGGGCCTGCAGCCGGCGGTTGGCCCTCCGACGTCTGCGGCGTTGCACCACCAAATCTTCTTTGGTCTGTCTCCTGCTGGCGTTGACTTCGGGTACGGACACCCTCCGTTTCCTCCTTAGGTAAAATCGGCATGATTTTATCCCACTTCTGACACCAATTGTTACGAGCTTGAGGTTTGTGACAATAAAAATTGCCGATAAAATTACCTAAATTAATACTTTAATTTTCTTTACACAAATTAAAACTTAAAACACTAATAATTAATCACACTAATTCACTTTATTTCGCTCCGAAGCTCGCTAGATGGCGCTGGTGCCGTCGACTTAGGCGCGTAACATTATCAAGTTCAACTTGGTTATGGCATGATTTGGAATCCCAGGTATGGGGTTGGGCAATGCGAAACGATTTTCTGGAGCCTATCATTACACCTACACTACAATTTTACCACCTGCTCCAGAATATATGCTAAATACAATTTTCTGCAACTGCAAGAGTGGTTGTGGTTCGTGATAAGGATGCAGGAAAGCGGGCTTGCAATGCTCTTTAGCTTGTGGCCAATGGGCAAGCTTGTCTCAATGCTTTACCATATCAGAGCGACATTAACGAAGATGGAAACTTTGACCCAGAAATCATGGAAGAACATGAGACAAATGTTGTTGAAGACGATAATGAAGACCAGTTTGAAATTTACCACCAGTCGGAAGACGATGATGAAGAGGAAGAAGATGATTAAAATTAGAAATTGTAGTTTTGTACCCTTTATTCCATTTTTTTACTTTTAATAAAAATAAATGTATTGAATGATATTTTTAATAAAAAGATTAATTCATAATTAATTTGTTTTTTTATGATCATGTAAAATGTTATTAATATTAATTAGATTATAATTCTAATATAATTCCTTTATTTTCATTAACAATTCTGCAATTAAATGGGCAGGTAAGTGATGTTAAATAAATTAATACTGAATAAAAAGTGGACAGGTTAGGAAAAAAATTATAAAATATAATATAATAGTAAATAAAAATTGACAAATATTTATAATCATTGATTTATCGATAGTTCATAAACTATATATGGCACGTTTTCGACCGGAGGCACCGGTTGACCTGAAGTGATGCTGTGACCGCGCGCTCTCCGCCCTCTATCTCAAAAACGGTTTACTATATAAAAAAATTTAAACAAAATTTGTAGAGAATTTTGTATTCTACAATATTGATAATAAATACAAATAGCAAAAAACCCATGGGAAATGAGATATTTACAAAAACAGCGCAAAAAACCGATTTTTGTGAACTTTGACCTTGAAATTTAATAGTTGCGTACACCCTATCATATGTAGGTTTTGAGATAACTTTTAGGGTGTCAATATACAAGTACTTACAGACTTACAGCTGGGTATCTCGAATTCCGAGGTGAACTTAATATAATGACTGGACTACAATCTCTGCGGATGAGAAGAGCTGTTTCTAAAATAAATCACGGCTTGCTTTTCTTTATATAAGTTAACACAATGTTTGTTGCTTCATGTATTTATTACTTTTGTACATTTCTGCAATAATGTTTTACTGTAGGAGTCGTCACCTGTAAATCTGTTGTTGCAGATTGTTGTAATATTTTAGAGGGATTACATTGCACAAGCTCAGAGAAAAGGATTTAAGCTTGGATTGCTTTTAGGTTATCCCGCCAGTACAGTTTCCGTCGCAGTCACTCGTCTGGTAATCTTCTAGGTTACCTACCTACTACCTAACTCATAATTGGGCGGCAGTAGAAGAGTCCAAGGGGGAAGCATTGGCCGTTAGTTTGGACATAGCGAAGGCCTTCAATCGGGTTTGGCACAAAGTACTTCTTACGAAGCTTCCTTGCTATGGGCTTCCCGAGAAATTGTGCAATTGGATCACCAGTTTTCTTGTTGATCGGGGCAACAAGGCGTAGTAGACGGTGAATACTCCAATTACAAGCCCATTAACGTTAGTGTTCCACAAGGCTACGTGCTATCACCAACGCCATTTCTTCTGTATATCAATGACATGTTGCAAACCAGAAACATTCACTGCTTTGCAGACGGCAGCACTGGTGATGCTTTATACACCGGTCGTGCCAATATTTCTCGGGAAAACGTCGCAGATTACCGGGAAAAACTTATGTCTGAAGTCGAAACTTTGTTGAACACAGTTTAATCCCTAGAAGACACAAGTTTGCGCGTTTACGACTAAGAAAACCCCATTCATTGTATCTATTTAGTTTCAAAGCACTCCCATTGTTGCCTCAGCCAGTATTGGAATCCTCGGCGTCGATATATCGAGTGACGTGCAGTTTCGTGGTCACTTGAAAGGGAAGGCCAAATTGGCCTCTAAAAAGCTTGGCGTCATCGGCAGAGCGGGACAGTATTTCATGACGATTCACCGCCTGCAACTTTACAAGGTGCAGGTTCGGCCGCACATGGAATACTGTTCCCATCTCTGGACCGAGGCTCCCCAATGCCAGCTCCTTCCATTTGATCGCATACAGCGCAGAGCTGTTCGAATCGTCGGCGACCGGGCTGATTCCGATCGGCTTGACTCTCTGGCACTGCGAAGAGTTGTTGCATCTCTTCTCGTAATTTATCGCATCTACCACGGAGAGTGCTTTGAGGAATTGTTCGGACTAATTCCAGTCGCACAATTTTACCATCGCACATCGTAACAAAACTCACGATATCATACATACCATCGGAATGACTGGCGGTCCACCAACGTGCGATTCTAAAAGAAGTTTTCTTCCCCACACAACTTCCTTTGTGGAATCGACTACCACCAGAGATTTATCCGGAGCGATACGACTTAGTGACCTTCAAGAAAGTAGCTCCTTGAAAAAAGTTAGCATAATTGCCAAAAGTACACAATTGAAACGTGATTTGATTAAGTAACACACTGATTACACTAATGTTATTAAAAAAATTAGCTAAAGGGAACGATTAATGAGTTTGAACAATACAGCAAGAAATATTAGAAAGCTTTCAGGTTTATTACTGAATTGAAGTAACAGTTGAATGAGGCTAATGAGCAAACATACGAAACCTGTTCAACTGTAGAGATGTGTAAAACATGGTGACGTTATTTCCCCGAAACTCTTCACCGCTGCACGCTCATAATGTTACGAGCTTGAGGTTCGTGACAATAAAAACTGCCGATTGAATTACCAAAATTTACACTTTAATTTTTTTTTACATCAATTAAAACTTAAAACACTAATAATTAATCACACTGATTCAATTTATTTCGCTCCGAAGCTTAGCTTGTCTCGCCAAATTCAATACTGCCCCGATCGCGGCATGCAGCGGGTTTAAATACACTTTTACACCGAAACATCCAGAATATTCCCGTAGATATGGGCGCCAACCGGCCAGACCAGAAAGTTCGAGTGTGGGGCTTCTAGAAAGCTTAATTCTTCTGTTCGATACTAGATGGCGCTTTTGGTCGAAAGCCAAGATTGACATTTTCTAGGAAGCCCTTCTCGCTCTTTTCCCCTAAAAAAAAATCATCTAATGACCCCTTTCGCTCTGGGTGGAGCGTAAGGGAGTGTCAGACTTTTACTGAATAAAAACCATCCGTGTTCCTTCAGTGCCCTTACGTTCCGGAGCCGCGGTATCTCTTTCGAACAGCCCGCAGCCCCGGCAGGCGTTGGCTCCTTACGGGCCCCTTCACGCTGCTGACAGCTCTTTGAGGCGCGCGTGGAACAAAATGCGCCGTCGACACAGCCTGTCGTCGTTAGACGGACGGACGGCGAGCTACCCATTGCTCGCCGTCCACAGGCCCGCGCCTACGGTGGCCGGAGGCCACGACGTAGCCCCGACGCCCGGGGCGTCTCCCGCGGCGGCCGGGGAGGAAAGCTGCTGCTCTCTCCTTCTCCCGCTCTGCCACCTCCTTCGCTAGCATCACTGCTTCGCAGAAGGTGGTGACGGCATCCCATTCCGTCTCGCTCCGGACCATGGTTTCGACCAGGGCAGGACGCGAGAGGTCGCCGCCGCCTATCGCCGCTATGAGGACACGGCGGTGCTCCGCCCAAGCAGGGCACACCTCCACGGTGTGTTCCACCGTGTCCTCCGGTCCATCCTCGCAGTGGGAGCACCCGGGCGTTTCCTCCCGCCCGATTCGGTGCAGGAACCTCCCGAACACACCGTGTCCGGTGAGGACCTGCGTCAGGCGGAAGGTGAGGATGCCGTGGCGTCTCTCAAGCCACTCCTCAAAGGGGGTCTTATCGCCGCTATAGTGGCGTGCCCAGCACGGGGTTGCGACAGTCGCTCTCTCCATGTCGCCATGAGATCGTGCCGGAAGTCTATCCGCTGCGCGACAACTTGCCGCGGCAGCGGGGTTTCCCCTCGGCATAGTGCCTCCGCGCGCCATTCGTGCAGGCGTGCGAGGACTACCGCCTCCAGATCCCATGGCGGCAATCCGGCAAGGAGGCTCGCCGCCTCGCGGGAGATCGTGCGGTAGCCGCGAACCATTTTCTTGGCGACCACCCTTTGGGGCGTGTTCAGGTGGTGGACGGCAAGCCGCGCCAAACCACGCGCCCACACCGGGGCCCCGTAAAGGGCCATGGATCGCACGATCCCCGCGTTAGAGCCTCCGGCAGGAGGCGTTTGGCCCCCAGGTTCGGCAGGAGCCGCCTGAAGGGGGCTGCCTTTTGTCGCGGTCCGTTCCAGTTTGGGAGCCAAACGTCGGAAGTGCTCAACGAAGTTCCATCGGCCGTCGAGGACGAGTCCTAGGTACTTCAGCGTCGACTCGACGCCGATGGATACCCCTCCTACCATCACTGAGGATCCTGGTGGTGGCCTGTTCCGAGGACCATGGAGCTGCATGGCCTTGGACTTGTGCAGAGCCACCTCGAGACCCAGTTGCCGAATCCTCTCAACGACTATCGCAACCCCGTGTGTCATAGTTTCCGCCGCCGCCTCGTACGACCCCCCTTGTGCCAGTACCAGCGTGTCGTCAGCGTAGCAAACTACGCTGACGCCGGTAGGGAGGTCGGCGCGCAGCACCCGGTCGTAACCGATGTTTCAGAGAGGTGGCCCCAGAACCGAACCCTGTGGGACACCGCACGACATCTCTCGCCGGTTCCACTCACCGTTGCGACCGGGGTAGATGACGGCCCTGTCCGTCAGGTAGTCCCCGACTATACGACGGAGATAGGTCGGCACCCGGTGATACCGGAGTGCCTCCCTAATGCAGCTCCAGGGCATGGAGTTGAAGGCGTTGGCGATGTCGAGAGACACCGCCAAGACAACCCCCCTCTGGCCACTGCCTCCCCCGTCGTGAGGGCTCTCACGCGCATGATGGCGTCCACCGTACAGCGCCTCTTGCGGAAACCAAACTGGTGTTCCGGCCCCGTCCCCGCAAGGTGCTCGGCGAGGCGGTTTGCAATGACTCTTTCAAAGAGCTTGCCCACCTCGTCGAGCAGCACCACGGGCCGGTATGCGGACCCACGGGCCGGTATGCGGACAGTGCCAGGTACGTGACGTCAACTTAGGCGCGCAACACTACCCCCTCCTAAAACATGCTCGTCCCGAACATTATCGGCCCCATAATAACGCGCCAGGCGATCCACATGGACAATCTTAGGAGTCCCTCTTGCGCCTTTCTGTATCCGGTAGGTTACATCGTTGATCCTGGTCACAATCCGGTACGGGCCGTCCCATTTATCTTGAAGCTTAGGAGATTTCCCTTTGCTGCGGACTGGATTGTGCAACCACACTAGTGAACCTTCGTCGAACCCTTTGTTGTTCATTTTGCGGTCATACGTGTCACTGATGTACTTTCGTGAACAGCGCTTCGATATGACAACAAAAACGGTTGTATGTGCTTGTACCAATCTCGTTGCCGATTATCTACAACTTTTGATAGGTACCTCTCCAATGTCTGATTTAATCGTTCTACCATTCCATCAGATTGCGGGTGATAAGAAGTTGTTCTTGTTTTATGAGTACCAATAACTCGGCAAGTTTCCTGGAATATTTGAGACTCAAAATTCCTTCCTTGATCGCCGTGAAGCTCTAAAGATACTCCAAAACGACAGAAGAATTCATGAACTAGTTTATCTGTAACTGTTGAAGCTTCCTGATTTGGAATTGCGAAGACTTCTGGCCACTTAGTGAAGTAATCCATCACAACCATGATACTTGTTACCGCTTTCACTCTCCGGTAACGGCCCCGCCACGTCAATGGCTTTTCTCTCCCAGGTGCACCAACATTGTGCAAATTCAATGCACCTGTACTACGAGTCTGAGGTCCCTTTACAGCCGCACAACGTGTACATTTGCGACACCAGTCCTCGATATCGTTTCGACAGTGGACCCATTAAAACTGTTCTCGGATCTTCAGTAGAGTTCGTTTAACTCCCAGAGGGCCTCCTGAACAATCATTATGGTACAGCTGTAGAACATCCGGTAATTTACCTTTAAGGACAACCATTTGCAAATGACAGCTGTCTCCCCGAACATTTTTCCATTTACGGCACATAACTTCATCCTGAAGCAGCAATCTGTCCCATTGGGCCCAATAGCTTTTAGTAGTCGAACTCATCGCTGAGACGTCACTCCACTTGGGCTTGGGAGCACTGGCTTCATCCATTGCAGAATCGGCTTGATGTCCGGATCTACCTGCTGTGCATGTTGTAAGCTGTCCTTCCACTCGTTGCTGAGGTGGTCTGTCCTGAGCATCCTTACGGATACCACTTCCTTACTGTCTTGCCTAGTACAATGTTTGCAATCTTCAGGACAAGGTCTTCTTGACAATGGATCTGCGTTGCCATGAGATTTCCCGCTGCGATGTTCGATCTCAAAGTCGTAATCCTGCAGTAGTTCAATCCACCTCGCAACTTGTCCTTCTGGATTTTTAAACTGCAATAGCCATTTTAGTGCAGCATGGTCATTAAAATAATACTAGTTTTTACGGAGTTTATCGCGTGTATTTAACTTTTTTAAATACCCGACGTTTCGAGATCTTTACAGCACCCATGGTAACGCGGGGACTGAGATGTTCAACGTCCAGATGTCATAGTTAACCGTGGTTAACATAGATTAAAATTTAACTATATATATATATATATATATATATATATATATATATATATTTTTTATCGCGTATATAATTTAAATAAACGCGATAAAATCCGTAAAAAACTAGTATTATTTCATTGTGTAGTATTCGCGTAAATACAAGAAAGCAGTATGGTCAGTTCGTAACTGAAATTTTCGCCCCAGAAGATATTTTCTAAAATGCTGAAACTTTTTACCACAGCTAGCAATTCGCGTCTTGTGAGACAATAGTTCCTTTCCGGTTTTGACAACGACTTGCTGAAGTACGCTATCACGACCTCTTGGTCACCATTCCGTTGAGACAACACGCCGCCAAGTCCTATATCACTTGCGTCTGTGTCAACTATAAATTCTTTGCTTGCATCAGGGTATTTCAAAATAGGTGTTCTGCACAGACGATCCTTGAGCTTCTGGAATGCGATATTGTAACTTTCATCCCAGCAGAAATGTCGCTTCTCCTCGGTTAGCTTATGCAGAGGTTTGGCTATATCTGAAAAGTTCTTCACAAATCGCCGGTAATAGGAGCACAAACCCAAAAATGCTCTAAACTGCTTCTTGCCTTTTGGAACCGGCCAATCCTTGACAGCTGCGATTTTCGCCGGATCCGTGCGGATACCTTCTTCTGACACTACATACCCCAAAAACTTGCCGTTTGAATAGTGAACATTTCTTAGGACTCAACTTGAGGTTGGCACTCTGAAGCTTCATGAGCACGCGTTCCAGCTTTTGAAGGTTTTCCTCAAACGTACGGCCCACGATGATGATGTCATCCAAGTAGACCAGACAGGCATCGACACTTAGCCCGGTAAGTAAAGCTCCATCAGCCTTTCAAACGTTGCTGGAGCATTGCACAATCCAAACGGCATTATTTTAAATTGCCACAGACCCTTTCCCGTCGAGAACGCAGTTTTCTCCTTGTCTTTAGGGTCAATTTCAACTTGCCATTAGCCACTTTTTAGATCCATCATGCTAAACCACTTTACTCTTGTAAGCATGTCCAGCGTGTCATCAATTCTTGGCAAGGGATTGCTGTCCTTCTTTGTAACTTCGTTCAGACGGTGGTAATCAACACAGAACCGCATGCTGCCGTCCTTCTTCTTTACCAGCACCACGGGTGAACACCATGAACTAGATGAAGGTTCAATAACACCATCCTTCACCATTCCCTCAATCATGGTTTCCACTTCCTTTTCACGTGCTACCGGCAATCTTCTTGGCCGCTGACGGATAGGCAATTCTTCTCCTGTGTTTATTTTGTATTGAACTAAGCCAGTCTTTCCTATGTCAGCATCGTTTGATGAGAATACATCGGCGTACTTGAGTAACAAGTTCTTCGCCTTGACCATTTCGGTCGGGGAGAGAACGCTGCGACAGTCTTCCAAAAGTGTGGTCACTCTCGTTTGTGAATCCTTGCTGGGGTCCCACTCGATAGATATTGGCACCGACGTAACCAATCCTTTTCCTCATATGTACCAACCAGTGTGCCTTTTTCTATAATCTGTTCCTGGTCACAAAGGTTCAGCACACATACTTCTGAGATGTCAGTGGTTCTGACCAAGGTTTGAGCTACTTTCCATGGAAGTTCATTGTTTACCCTTTCCACAAGTACACAACGGTGAGCTTGCCCAGGGTTCCGAGGAAGACTAACCGGCACAGTCGTTTCTGATCTCAATGCAGGTACAGACCGGTATGCTTTTCACTCCAGCTTCTCCACCTCTAGAACCCACTGCTTCAGGTTTTCGTTGACGCGTTGCACGCGATCTTTAAGCTGCGCACGAAAGACGTGTTTCAGGTGAGCGTCGCCATATCTTGCCTCCAATGCCTCAAGGAGCTGCTCATAAGTCACTTCATCACCGAGAGCTTCCAGAACAATTAAGGCATGGTCCCGCAGGCCTAGTGTGAGAGCAGTCATGGCCTGACTTTTATTTCAGACGTTCGCCTTCATAACGGCTTCTGACTGGATTTTGTAAGCTGACCAGGAAGAAGTCCCGTCGAACGGTGGCAATTTGAATCCACGTAGCGAAGGTATAGTAGCTACTACGGGAGCTGTAGTTCCATCCCCCAGTTTGAGATCGTTCAGCGTTTTCTTCACGTCAGCCATCACGTCGTCAACCCGGTTGTTCACTTGGTCGATTTGGGTTTTAGCTTCCTTGATTTGGGTTTCAGCTTCCGACAGGCCGTTGTCATGTTGAGCAACCCTATCCTTCACCTCCCTTATCTCTTTCCCAAAGGTAGCGTGAAGGTCCTTCATTAGGAGCATCTGCTCTTCCAACCGACGAGCCTGTTCCGCCTGCTGATCTTCCAACCGACGGGCCTGTTCCTCCTGTCCGCGCTGAAGCTGCTCTTCCAACCGACGGGCCTGCTACTGCAGCATCGCCACCAGAGCACCTAAGTCAGGTACCGATGATGCAGGAGCTACTGACGAACCAGACTCCGTGGCCGGCGGCTGGACCTCCGACATCTGCGGCGTTGCACCACCAGACCGTCTCGGGTCCGTCTTCTGCTGGCGTTGACTTCGGGTACGGGCCCTCCATTTCCTCCTTAGATAAAATCGGCATAATTTTATCCCACTTCTGACACAAATTGTTACGGGCTTGAGGTTCGTTACAATAAAAACTGCCGATTGAATTACCAATATTTACACTTTGATTTTCTTTACATCAATTAAAACTTAAAACACTAATAATTAATCACACTGATTCACTTTATTTCGCTCCGAAACTTCGTTTGTCTTGCCAAATTCAATACTGCCCCGACCGCGGCATGCAGCTGGTGGTACAGTTTACACCGAAACATCCAGAATATTCCCGTAGATACGGACGCCGACCGACCAGACGCAGAAAGTTCGAGTGTGGGGCTTCTAGAAAGATTAATTCTTCTGTTCGATACTAGATGGCGCTGATGGTCGAAAGCCAAGATTGACATTTTCTAGAAAGCTCTCTTCACTCTTTTCCCCGACACTAGATGGCGCTAGTTTCAGGTACCTGACGTCAACTTAGGCGCGCATCAATACTATCACTCACGCAGCACTGATACGGTATTAACATAAATTTGAGCTGTAAGACACAATCGACGACAATACAAATAAGTGTTGCGGCGATGGTGTGTCTTTCCTCGAATATTGGTGTTGGGAGTAGTGGTGCCGGTAGTAGCAGTGTTGGGAGAAGTGGTGCTGGGACTAGTGGTGATGGGATTGGTGCACGAAATGAGGGATGCGCGAGGTGCTCTTCAATCCAGGTAAGATACAACATTGTATTTTTAAGCGGATAGTTGCGAATTAATTATCGTCTATATTGTAATGGATTTCCGCAAAGTAACGCTTGATTCTATCAATTATGAAATATATAGTAAAAAAATAATATTTAAATCGATTCGATATTTGTGTATTTTTATTTATTAATCCTTTATGCGACACACCTTCGGCTAGGGGTTACAAATGGCGTGAGAACACGGGCACGCAACAATCAAACACCGAGATCGAGTTGAGACTGATTTATTCATGTTTACCCTCCACTAATACAATAATCTCTTACATCTCCCTTCTCAATAATAAAAAAAATCAAAATAGTAATTTACTCTTGCATATTTTTATCACAAAAATAGTAAGATGATTTCACCATAAATAGATTAGCAATAGATGTAGGTATATAATATTATATAATATATTAAATTAGTTAATTATTCTGATTAATAATACGTCTTTTTGAATTAAATCTCTCTAACTACTCATCTTCCCCTATCTTACTCGTACAAATAAGAAAAATCAATTATGAAATCAATAGCACTAAAATAAAATTCGAGTATGAAATGTTTATTTATTTACTTAAATTAAATTATTACTTAACCGTTTTTTTTAAACTAATCAATTCCTTTTTATTAATAAGTAATACTTATTTTATTTTAAAAGTAATAAACCAATTACATTTCATTTCTAAAGTAATAAATCTAAAGTAATGTATTAATTCACACAAATTAAAATCGTCGCCGTCGGGAATCGAACCTGGGACCTTTGGCGTGATAAATGTACAACCTGTGCTACTTAACCAAATATATACAAAAATTTATCATGTATGATTTAGGATAGTGTTTAAATTTTTGTAAATACTTTTATTTTCGTTATTTGTGCGTACGTTAGAATTTACAGTTTTGTTTTCACTGAACACGGTGACTGTGGCGACGCAGCTGCGCAGCTGCTCATCACCGCTATTCAGTGTTCGAAGCCCAATCTATCCGGTGGCCTCACTGTCCTGCCGAAACGTGTGACATAATAATTATTGTTATTTATTGTATTAGGTGGGACTGTACAAGGTACAGTACGGTTTGAAACCTGATTGTTTTGCGGGCGGCGAGCTCGGATATCATCGTAATTATTTAAATTTAAAGTATAGTGCGGCGCTTTCTGTCGATGTGGAGAATCTTTAATTGTATGGCGTCTGTTACGTATGATGAAGCTCCCGTTTCCTAATTTTATTTTATATGAACGATTTCGCAGCAGACATAATATTGTCCCTGACAACCATTATTTTTTGTTTACATCTAGTAGTATCCTTACTTTTTGTCCGTTACTTAATTGGTCTAGATTTCTCGTACTTTGATCGTAGTAGTATTTTTGTTTGTTTTGCCTCGTGAATAACTTTTTATGTAGATTTTTTTTGTAATTTTCGTTTTAAAGTGTGATCTAACTTTGGTAACGACTTCTGAATTTCCTACTTTGCAATAGCTCAGCTGGTGATGAAATATCATTTTCCAAAGGTGTGTTCAGATACTCAAGTAACTTTGGTATTATACCCTGACGACTGAATATGTTTTTTAGGGTTTCAATTATACTAGCTGAAGTTGTAAATTGTAATTTTTCTATTTCAAAAAAATTGCTATAATAATCGACTAATAATAAGTAATACACGCCTTTTATTTGAAATTGATCTGTACCTACTTTTGCCCATGGTCGGTCGGGAATTTCGTGAGGTTGCATCTCTTCCTTTTGGTTGTGTTTCCTGTACGTTAGGCATATACTACAGTTAGAAATTAAATTTTTTAAATCATTATTTATTCCGGGCGAAAATATTGTCTCCCTTGCCAGCAATTTATATTTTTGCGACCCTACATGACCGACGTGTATCTTGTTTAATAAATCTTTTCTTAAGGGTTTTGGCACCACTATCCTTTGATCCTTCCAGACTAGACCATACGCGATTGATAAATGCTCTTTACAGCCCCAATATGGCTTTACCAAATCTATGTCGTCATGTTTTGTTTGCGAGCCATCCCTCTTTTATGTATTTTCTCAACAACATGAGTTCTTCATCATTTTCTGAATTCTTTTTGCAACTTAATAAACTGTAAGTCCGTAACTTCAGTCTGCGCTCAATGCCCTATATATATCAAACTTCATCGTGCTGTGTATAGTCAGCGCTGGAATGCTGCACGCTCAGCGCCGGCTCCGGCTCGTATGCCCGTGATAACGCATCCGCAATAAACAGATGTTTACCTGCCTTGTAGACTAATCTGAATGTATAGCGTTGTAATTTCATTAACATCTGTTGTAGGCGCGATGGTGAGTCCACTATTGGTTTCTTCATAATTGTAACGAGTGGCTTGTGATCAGTTTCAATAACTACATCTGTTCTTCTGTAAATGTACGCATGAAACCTCTCACAAGCAAAAACGCAAGCGTATAACTCCTTCTCTATCTGAGCATATCTTATGTGACTTAGACGAATAACAAACTGGCATTCCTTTTTGGATTAGACAGGCGCCTAAGCCGCTTTTGTTTTCGTCTTCTGAGATAGTAATAGGGAGGTCTAAGTCGTAATATCTTAACACTGGTGGTTTTGATAAACACTCTTTTATAACTTTTAAACACTTATCATGTCGTTCATCCCAGTGCCATTCTGTTTCTTTTTTTAACAACTCTCTCAAGAACAATGTTTTATCAGATAAATTTGGAATAAAAGCACCAACGTAAGTAACTAGTCCTAGTAATCGCTCTACGTCCTTTTTATTTTCAGGTTTAGGCATGTTCGTAATTGTTGTAATGTGTGAGTTATCCGGATAAAACCCCTTTTTTGTAATTCTATGTCCCAAATACCTGATTTTTCTAACACAAATTTGCACTTATTTTTATTTAGTTTGAGGTTGATTTTCCTGCACCTTTCCAATACTAATTTTAACATTTCATCATGTTCTTTTTTGCTGCTACCATATATTAATAAGTCGTCGATGTACATACAAACTCCATCCAAGTCATCAAAATTTTTGTATATTTTTTTATGAAACACCTCTGGAGCCGAGCATATGCCATAGGGTAACCTTAAGAATTTGTAACGTCCAAAGGGAGTGTTGAACGTGCACAACTCGCTAGTATCGTCTAAAGCCACCTGCCAGAACCCTGATACCGCATCTAGAGTACTGAAATACCTAGCGCCGGAAAGTTTTAACACAATCTCGTTGAGTGACGGTAACCTAAAATATTCCCTTTTGATCGCGCTATTTAATTCCTTCTGATCAAGACAAATCCGTATGTCTCCGTTAGATTTTTTAACAATAGTTATGCTACTTACCCAATCCGATGGGCCTTCTACTTTGGCTATAATGCCTTGTTTCTCCATCTCTTCCAATTTCATCTCAACGTTATCTCTAATCGCGAACGGTAGTTTTCTAGGAGCATGAACAACCGGTAAAATATTTTCATTTAATCTTATTCTTTATTTCCCGGTAAGCATCCTATACCCTGAAAAACGTCGTTATACTGCACTAAAAATGAGGGCACTCCGTTATCCTCCTGTGTCGTCATCACACGCCTCACCATATCCAACTCACTGCACGCAAACCTGCCCAAGACCGGCATCGACTTAACATCTGCTATTTTAAATTCTAGTATGTACATTTTACTTTTGTAATAAACTTTTAAAGTAATTTTTCCTACTACTTTTATAGCGGCATCCGAGTAGCCAGACAACTTGGTATTTGTTTTTAGCAAATCTTTACCCCAATTTGTGGCAAATAATACAACGGCAATATATTAACATCAGCCCCAGTATCTAACTTAAAGTTGACAGACTTATTATTTATCATCAGGTTAACATTCCACTCACTACTAGATTTTACAGTATGTATTACCTGCTCATCACACTCCTCGAGATTGAATACACTAGCACCACAGACTCTGGCAAAGTGGTTCATTTTCGCACATCTTAGACACTGTTTGCCATACGCGGGACACTCAAACTTTTTATGTACACTGCTACAATGCCCACATTGCTTCATCCAAAGCGTCGAACCCGTGGAGGAACGTTCGCCACGAGCGCGCGGCGACAGGCGTTGGGCCGGGCGGGTTGCGCTGCCGCGCACGCCGCGTCCGCTTCTGCGCGCGTCCCCGCTTACGCCACCTGCGCCGCCGCGATATCCTTTTCTTGAATTCATCCGGTGGCGCAAACTCCAAATATTCTCATCATTTTCGACCGCTTGATTATTATTGATAGAACATGCTGATAACTGCTCCTGTTTAATGTTATCCGCATATAACCTCGATACTATTGCGACTCGACATATTTCTAACGCTTTACTTAAAGTAAGATCGTCCACGTTACGCTACTAAGCCGTTCCCGAATAGCCGAATTGAATACGCCACATATCAGCCTATCTTTTATTAGACCGTTATTTAGAGCCCCGAATTCGCATGTTTGAGCCAATTTCTGCAAGTCGAAAACATATTGTTCTATGGTCTCATTTTCCTTCTTGTTTCTTGTAAAAAATCGGTGTCGTTCCACTGTAACATTAGGTTTTATATTAAAACGTCCACCCAATATTTGTAACACAGCTTCCGCAGTAGTGCATTTTAAAAGTAAATCTTTGTTTTGGTCTAGAATATCTCGGCACTGATCACCAAGTACGTGCAATAATATATTAATCTGTACACTCGCCGCTTTATTCGTTATTTCACATGCCTTTGTATAAATTTCATAGTTATTCCTCCATTTCGTCCAACTGGCACTTAAACTTGCGTAGTCTGAGTTCCCGTCGAAAAGAAATGGTTTAGGTGGACTTAAGACACCTTCCATAATTATTAAATGTTATTAAACTAAACACTATTCAAATTAACTTGTAATATACTTAATAAACTTATTTATCCTACCGGCTGCGCCATGAGAACACGGGCACGCAACAATCAAACACCGAGATCGAGTTGAGACTGATGTATTCATGTTTACCCTCCACTATTACAATAATCTCTTACATGGCGGACTTAATGCTCTATTGCATTCTCTACCAGTCAACCCTATGAAATGCAGAATAAATAAAGGTGTTTAAAAACAGTTATACTATTCATTCTTCTTCTACCTAAATATATTATATAAGTATGACGCACATAAATACACACACGCGTAATATGTTTTTATCAAATGTAAATTTAATAAAAACAATTACATATTATCTATAAGATTGAGTTTGTTAGGAGTAAATTATGTGGTAAGTATTTTATCTATATATAATGAATATATTACATTAAATATAGTATTTTGTTACAAATTATTCAAAAATATATTCATGAATGTTAATATTTTATTTAATTAGTCATATTTATACGTGGGGGAGTAATTCTGCAACTATATGATGGTTGTAGTATGAAAGAATTGATATGACCGGGGAAGGACAACGCATCTGCATTTATATTCATAATCGATGATTATGTATATAAATGCAATGTTAATGTACATTTCCATGGACCACATCTTCCATTTACAATTAAGTGTGAAAAAATCTTTCTACTTTGTCCTACACAAAATCGATTTTGTGTGTTTATATCATTAGTTGGGTAAATAAAAGTATATAGTATGCACTATATGTATGTTTTAATTATCTTTGCTAAGTATAAGCAGTAGCTTGCAATAATAGTTACATATATGTAGAACAGGGATAAGAGAGCTGCGCTACGGTCCGACCCAATAAAAAAGAAAACATTGAAATAAAGACATTTACTAAAAAAAAATATTATTCGAATAACAACTTTTCATAAATTTACTAAACTTAAAAGTTAGAAAAGATGAAAACGGTGGTTGTTTCATTAAAATATTAACAATCTTTTCGTCTTGGTTTAAACGTATACTACTCTCAAGCTAACCGAGTGATTGGCGGTAAATTGAAAGGCTTTCAATATTATCCCTTTTCTTGGCCGCAAAACCTTAAAAGGTTTTAATCGGTTGCTTTTCAATTCGTTATACCTACATCAAAAATAATTTAATATGGAAGAAGGGATAAAATGATTTGAGGTTCTAATTTCACGTAATGTTGCCTAATTGTTTCGAGTATTTATTTTTTATGTGGTAGTAATAAAAAAGGCTTTATTGGTTGCCTTACATTGCTTTTACAGCCTATAAATAGTCCGCTGCTGAACACAGGTCTCTCCCATAGGTTTCCTCATTGGAAAGATGTTTGCCATATTTTTTTTATCTTTATTCAGCTATTATCAGGAAGACGTTACTACCTACCTACGGGCTCAGTTATCCTCTGTCTCCGCTTGTGATACTTACGTGATGATATGTTATTATTTTTTATTTTGAATATTTATCAGGAAGATGCTGCTAGTATGCAGGTAGTAGATATTCTTACAAAGCCACTAAATTGGTATTGGATGCTCATAGAAACAAAATTTATAAGAGGCAAAACATAAAACAAATAACATACAAATATCAATTGAATAAAACTAAATTTACCTGATTTTACTTATTTTTAATTCCCGACGTTTCGGGTGCTTTACAGCAACCATGGTCACGGGGGGGGGGGGACTGAGATGTTTGACATCCCAATGTCATTGTCGCTTCCACGCGGGTTTTTAAAAAAAATTAAAAACCCGCGTGAAAGAACATATAGCTGACGTGAAGCACCGACGCTCCGGGAAGTCTGCAGTCTGTGAACATGTTCAAGATCGTCCCCACCATTACATCAGATTTGATAAACCACAAGAACACCGATTCCTACCAAGGATGATACGCGAGGCTATTGAAATTAAAAAAACATCCTAATTTCAATAGAGAAGATGGTTGGGTGCTGCCATCTGCTTGGGATCCCATAATTAACAAAATTAAACCCAAACCCAAGCATACCACTGCAAGACTTCAAGATACTGTAAGTTCGTTTTGCGTAAATCGGACCAAAAATTAATATTCAAAAACTGAAGGTAGCCGGGCTAACAATGACATTGGGACGTCAAACATCTCAGTCCCCCCCCCCCGTGACCATGGTTGCTGTAAAGCACCCGAAACGTCGGGAATTAAAAATAAGTAAAATCAGTTAAATAAACGCGATAGAATCCGTAAATTTAGTTTTATTCAATGTGTAGTGTTCGCGTAAATTTAAGAAACCATTATACAAATATCAAGCTATACAGAAAGTTTCAATTATAACTAAAATAAAATAAATATATGATGGGAAAATGCACAATATAATTTTTGAGTAGAACAACAATCATCCTATGTGTTGTAGTATGATACAGCAAAAGAGACTACGCTCAGAAAAAGCTGTAGTGAGCCTCAATACTGATTTTCAACACAGCACATATATCTTAAGCGGGTAATAATAATAAAGTTCTTTAAAACGAATTTGAGCCGTTACGCACTGTCGATTGGTTGCCAGCAAATTAGCCTCTCGAGAATAACATAGGCCAGGAGACCAAGCCGAGCGACAGTAATTTCGTCTAACCAAGTATATTCGTCTAGTTTCTTGTGCGTCACCAATGAGCGGCGATTCGCCGAGTCGCCCGGGAAACAGGCAACTAAGTGCTTAAACACCTATTAAACTATTGAAAGTCACTGTTGCCTTCGAACGATTCGCCGGAGACCAGTCGACAGTGCGTAAAAAGCTTTTTAGGTCATGGTAGAGAGTCTCAATGGGGACTAGTAAGCCATCTACGCAGTTTTATATTGTACTGTTGTCTATGCAAGCTCAGTAACACTCACTATTCTCTCACTCTTCTGCTCTGATTGGGCGGTATTCCAAAACAACTGTATAGAAACCAGGGGTAGAATCAAAGGTTTTAAACTGAGGTACGGAGGTAAGACTTCGCCGTCTAACTGACTCATTAGCTGATCTTGGATCGACCCGGGATCAAACTTGCGATATTATGATCACCAGTTGTGCTTACGACTGCTGATCTTAATATCGCAAGATCAATTAGGAGGTTGTCGCTCTAATTAGATAGTGCATTATGATATACTATATTATAAGAAAGAACTGCTTAGCTTGTAACATTTGAATGAAACATTGCATTTGCATACTTGCGTATTATCATATGACACGCAAATACATATTATACCCGTATGAAATTCAATTCAACTAATTAGATAAGACTTAATTGAAACTTTATTATAATAATAATAATTAAAATTAAATTAAATGAGATGGGCAACAGCATCTTCCTGATAATAGCCCAAAATAAATAAATTAAAACTGCGGTGGTCAATACAAATTCCAGGCGTGGCAGCTATGGAAGATAACAGGCTTATGAGATAATCTTTAGGGAAGTCACATTTAACAATGGACTTTGTAATGGTTGTTGTAGTGGTAACGGTAACTGTACATAAACTAAAGAAGTCAAATTATGTTTACATTTGAATCATTGTCTTTTAATGCGATTATTAAGTTTTTTATTCTGTGTATGTGTACGAAAATATAATTTATAATGTCGTATTAAAGGGGAAAAAAATGTTACTGTATACTTATAACATTTTTATCCTGTTCTGAATATGTATCAGGCAAATTGTGGAGCATTGCGTGCTCGGGACTTTCATTCGCGACTTTAGTTAGTTATGTTTAGTTACAAATGAACTTACAGCCTGCTTGACGGTAAGTAACTACTACAGTCCATGGATACCTGTAACCAATTTCATACAAACAAGGCTACAGATGCGTTGTCACTCCTGAGGACTTAACTGGAATGCCTCAAACCTGTTATTTTGCTAGCTTTCTATAATCTTCAAACTGGATTACAGCAGAGCAACTAATGATGTTTCGCGATATCGATATTAAGTAGGATTATGAACCTCCTTAAAGTGAATTCCTAGACAATAAAGGAGTCCAACTATCTAGTAAACCGTTAACTAGAATTATCACGTATACGTTCGGTAGAAACCCATCAGTACGGATAATTAAGCACGCATTAACGTCAACATCATTATAGTCCACCACCAGTTCAACGCTATACATAGGCTTCCCTTAAAGAGCGCCACAAAGCACGGCCCTGAGCCACGTGTATTCATCGACTTCCTGCATCTCGTACCAAGTCGTCATTCCATATAATAGGAGGCAGCCTTACATTTCAGTACGAGGTGAAAACTTATTAAAATTACAAAGCACTCATTACTTCGGAATTTAAAATTCAATAAAGCGAGATAAGAAACGTATATTCATATTATTTTTTCCAGGCGTAGAATTGTAAAATTCTCTTAGAAATTAGGGTTATGTATGTTACTTATCCGTAAGTGTAAACAATATATTTAAGATTAGCCGGCTAAACTGACTATAGAACTTTTTACGTGGTAGTGCCACGCTGCAATAATATTATGCTTGTAGCATGAATTGATAAGATGGACCTGGGTAGGACAACACTCTCACAGAATACCAGCATAAAATAGCAGCTTAATACCGCTATGTTTCGTATAGTGAGTATGAAGAACCGGAGACCCTTTTCACTGCAAAACGAAGAATTTCATCCTCAGTCTTCAGGGGTAAACGCATCTGCATTTTGTTTCTTATTTGATGTATGCTCGTTTGTCATGCTAATTCTTCCAAAAGCTATGATTTTCTCTGACACCAATGTAAATATTAATGGCAGTTTTAAGTATTGATATTAAGTGTTATATAATTTAAGTACATGTTAAGTGCTCAGATGTTAAACCTGCATATAAAAGTAATTAAACATTTCGAGACAAGATATGACGTCAGTCATCGTGCCATGGGAAAAGGCGGCGGCCTAATTTAATCTTTAACTTTCACAGTAATGAGAGTTCTGTGCCCTGTAGTTTTTGGTTTGTTAATACCACCCCAATAAATCAGAGACTACAAAATCTCACCGCCTTTGAAGAGATTTTCGTTCTTCGGTTAACTTATTCGTACTTAACACGAAATGTAACTTCTACGATACGGTTGACGGCACTCATTGTTAGTTAATTGTCATCATCTATTTTCATTTCAGTTAATACGAGGGCGGCACTGAAAATTTCGGGAATCAAGGAAGTGACACAACATTACTATTTAAAAATGTATTTATTGCTTTTGGAAGTATTCTCCGCGAAATTTGACATATTTTTCCATACGATGGAACCAATCATTGAAGCAACCATTCCATTCGGAAGTTGAGGTCTCCAAAATGACCGTTTTGTAGGCGTCCACAGCTTCTTCAGGTGAAGAAAATCTCTGTCCACGCAATTTATTCTTTATTTTAGGGAAAGTATAGAAATCATTAAAGCTTAGGTCGGATCTGTACGGCGGATGGTCTAATTCTATGTTTTCTTGCTCTAAAAACTCTTTTGTTCTGTGTGCCGTGTGAGAACTCGCATTGTCATGATGGAGGATGATGCGGCGGTTGCAGTTCTCTTTACGGAATTCAGAAAAGGCCTGTGGCAAACAAATGCTAGCATACCATTCTGCATTAACCGTTCTTTGTCCTTCAAAAGGAATAGTTCTAACATTGCTGGTTTTGGAGACAAACGTGGCCACCATTTCTTTTGCAAAACTGGGTGAACGAACAATTTTTGTTGGCTTTAACTCATTTTCGAACACCCAAACTCGTGACTTGTTTTTTGCTTCGGGTTAGTACGTATACATATCCAGGATTCGTCACCCGATACGATGTTGTATACAGCATTTGAGGATCCTGCGTGAAATCTTTCGAGAGTTTTGACGCACCAAGTAACGCGAGCCGCTTTTTGCTATTCACAGTGCAAATGCGGTATCCATCGGAAAAACAACTTTTTTACACCTAATTGTTCATGCAATATTATTTGTATTTCACTCATGCCAATGTCTGAAGGTGCTGGAATTTCGCGGTATATCACTTGTCGATCTTCCTCAATCAGCTTACGCACAGCATCAACGTTTTCTTGGGTGACTGCAGTTTTGGACGACCTTGACGGGAATCATCACTGAGCTTGACACGTCAACGTTGAAATTCAGAAAAATAGCGATAAATTGTGGTTTTGGATGGGGCTTCATCACCAAATTCAGAAATCATCCAGTCAACACACTGTTTTTGTGTAAAATCACTTCGAAAGCCATAATAAATCATCGTTCTTGCATTTTCTCGAGTCAATTCCATTTTCTCAACGACTAAACAAGTTTGACAAAACCTTGTGACAAGACCGAGAATCTTTTTTTAAAAAAATAAATAGTATTCGATTTTTAAAACCAAGGAGTTTTCAATTAAAAAGATTTTAATATGACAGGAACAGTGGAAATATTCAATTCCTGATACTTTTAGTGCAGCATTTATTACTAACTGCGTAAGGGTGGTGTAAAAAATCCACTACCCCATTTCGTTCTGTGGGTGTCGTACGAGGCGACAGAGGGAAATACATCAGAGGAGATAGGTAGCAGTGTCTTCCTAACAAAAAAATGTTACAAATGTAACAACTATGACAAATATCTTTCTATAAAGCTTTCTATGGTATAGGCCTATGTTTTTCGGTGGATTATTAGGGGCTGTATTGAATGGGTGCTTAGTGCATTTGAATGACATGAATTAAGAGAGAGATAAAAATTTTCGGAGACATCTAGTAACAAATTGCTCAGAGTTTTGGGCTTGTGAAACATACTATCAGTTACATATGAAGAAAAGCTGACAACACCGCCGACACGCATTGAAAAAGCGCGATGGACTTAATTATTTAAATGAGAAGAGGCCTGTGCCCAGTTATGCCATATAAAGGATAAGTTACTATACCAACTTTATATTTATATATAGTTTGTTCTCTTTCAATTTAGTCAAGTTTGACTCTACATTAAAAAAATCAATAGTCTAAATAAAATATAAGACCAGCTTTCTCACAAAACACAACTAAGTTAAGGGTAGTGCAGCTATAACTCATATTATAATCCAAGGAAAAAATTGGCAGTTTTGATGTAAAAGGCTTAGTTGAAACTTGATCACGAGCCGCCTCTACCTTATTTGTCATAATACCGCACATGCTTCGATTTGTTGTGGAGTTTGCTCTTTGGAATTTATTGGTAAAAATCTACTAAATATTTTTCATCATTTTACAAAGTGAAACAAACATATAAAGTTTTTACTAATATACATGTTCGTAGATATAATATATTTGTGATATATCATGTCGCATAGCGGTAAGGCACGAGAATTCATCACTTCATATTGTCAGAGTGAACGATTATACAACCGTGTAGCGGCGGTGTAAGAATATCTGTTTAATATCCCGTGGGTTTAAATGGCAACAAAAGGAAATAAACCAGGAGATTTGCAGCGTAGTCTTCCTCATAACTTTTTATGTATTTGAATTTTTAAGATAATACTTTATCACAACGATTCTAATTTTCAGAAAAAATATATGTAAAGGCTGGTCAAGATTTTGGTAGGAAGAAAATTTGCAAAGGCCGCGCGACTTATTCCTTACCATGTCAACCATTTTCGATGTTATATTTTTTTGATTTCCTTAAAGTCGGTTTTTACTTTTTGCAGTTGAAATTCATAAGAAGAATGCGATAGTTTTTTCTAGAATGGAAAAATTACTATGTACATATTATGACTTATTTTAATAAAGGACTCGTGTTTTTTTGTTATTTTATAAAACCAATGGAGGCAAAATACAACATATATTACAAATTATCTTAAATTATTAAAGTGCAATGACAAATAACATACGAAAGAGACATTACGCTTAGATATCACAATATGAAATTAGTTGCCCATAGTACACGTCGCGTTTAAAGAAACTTCATGAAATACTTATATATTTAAATTACCGACCAGGATTATTTTATATATTGAAGTTTAAATACAATACTTATATATTTAAAATACCGACCAAGATTATTTTATATATTGAAGTTTAAATATTTCAAACAACTGAATATATATGTGTTATACAGAGCTATCGGGTAAATTTGGGTAATATCTGACATCGATAATTAAAGGCCGCTTTGAATCACACTTCAATGCTTTCAATGCTCACCAGTCAATATTGGTAGTTACTTCTATATTAATGGAATATTTAGTCAAGCGAAGAAAATTAATCAGAATTGCGTTAATTTGTTGGCACTGGAATTCTCTATGACTATCATTTGCATATTGCAAATGATAGTCATAGAGGATTGTATATAATAAATCGCTTTACAAATATCACAGTAAATTATTAATTTTGAATAACCGTCAAAATTAATAAAAGTTTATTAAATTGTTAACAGAGTTAACGGAAGTTTCATCTTACTCTTATTATATTAAGTTGACGAGAGATTACATGAGACATTTGCGGTACATGTAATAATTTTCTCCAAACGGAAATTAGGTCACGATGGCCAGCATCAATGGAGACTAGCCATCTTTGCACGACAGGATTATAGTGCACGAGTTTTTGCGAGCATAGAAGAACTCTCTTATTCTCATATATGAGGTGCAAGACCGCACGCTTTTCAAGACACGGTACAGTCAAAATGTCAAATACAGCCAATTTTATTTCTGCGAGCTGCTTCTATGAATTATTTGATAGAAAAATTCATAACTGATTTTGTTCTATCCCGGGATTTGAACCCAGACCTCATTATAAGCAGTTACGACCACTAAATCTTTGAGGCAGTGTATTGAAGAATTAAATCCACGTCAGTCTAATTGAATAATTGAAAACCTCTTTTTTAGATTGAAGGTGGCTAGAAATGCAATTCAACGGTCGGAATAAATACGGACGGACACATTTTTAGCTGACTTCGAAATAGAAGGAGATTCAAGGCTCTATGTTCTTTTTTATTTAAATCTATGATTACCCGATTTTCTTGTCAATTCTGAACAGATTGTAATGATATTTTTTATTCTATTAAACTTAAAAAGATTATAACTAAATCCCTAAGCGTGTAAAAATAGTACATACTGTATTTGTCGTAAAATGATCATTTCTGCTATCGATACCTTTACTCCTGTTATAAAATCCATCTTTGATTACTTAATTTCATCCGAAAATTATCCATCTCACTGGATAGAAGCCAGGATTACTCCTTTATCCAAAAAGTAAATCCTCCCAGTTTTTTGACCACCGCACCATTTCCATAATAAAATTTCTCTCGAAAGTTTTTTGTGCGTATAGTTAATCGACAATTGAGCCTTTTCTTATTTAGGTGGAGTCTCTTCAATTCACATCAATCCAGTTTTCGTGCTGGTCATTGTACGACTTCTGCCTTAGTCAATGTAACCGAGAATATTATTCATAGTCTGGATAAACGGAAGGTAACAGTGTCGACCTTACTTGACTTTAGCAATGAATTCAACAATCTCAAATTAGATTTGTTGGCTATATAATAGCTTCACTTAACATATTTCCCGAAGTGATTGCCTAGTTACATAGTAACTTGTTTGATTGCCGGATAATGCCAAGTGTTGATGATTCGTTCTCCAACTGGCGCACAATCAATACCTGCGTACCGCAAAGTGGCGTATTATCTCCTCTCCTTTTTTCAATCTACATAAGTTTGTTTACGCTCCAATTATCTTCTCGCTATCATCTGTATGCAGATGATCTCCAATTATATGTGCATGCCAAATTGTTTGATTTACCCAAAACTATATATATATATATATATATATATATATATATATATATATATATATATATATATATATATATATATATATATATATATTATACAATAATATAATAACTAAGTATATTTTAGTTACAAAAATATTGAAAAACAAATACTAGACCATACAGTAGTAAACAAGTAAGTGAAATAAAGGACAAGACGCAAGAAAAAAGGTCGCAATTTTTGATTTTTGAAATTTAAAATAATAATATTATTAAACAAGATCTTGATTTGGTTGTGGATTGGGGTGAGTCTACTAAAGCAATAATAGTTGGCAGTCTAAATTTGATTACACTTATGGACTTTCCTACTCTACCTGGCATTGTATTTGACGGGACATCTGTGCCATAAAGTGACACTATAAAAACATATGTTATTTATACCGTTTGACAAATTCTTATTCTGGGCTCCACAGGTAATGAGTAGGAGAGTTGGTGCATCGGTCAGATCTCTCCTCAGATTAAGGAAATTCCTATTCATACCACCCTCAATTGCGCTTGCACAATCACTCCATTTACCGTTTTTCGATTATGTTGACACAAATTTAAATGAGGAGCTGCTTAATAAACTTAAGTGTATTCAAAACCTTTGTATACGGTTAATATTTAGACTCTAAAGATATGACCATGTTTCCGAATTTCACACAAAACTCAAGTAGCATACGATCCGTCTTCGCAAAAATACTCACATTCTTTCTTTTATTCTGTATTCTACACTGTCACTCTCTTTGCTCTGAGGAAAACCTCACCTTAAAAATTTCAACCTTGGAATTTCTTACCGCCGAAATAAGCTTGTAAAATTGCACTTCTTTCCTCCTCAAAAATTGCGACCTTTTTTACTTGCGTCTTGTCCATTATTTCACTTACTTGTTTACAACTGTATGGTCTTGTATTTGTTTTTCAATATTTTTGTAACTAAAATATACTTAGTTATTATATTATGTATGCATTTATTGAATATATATATATATATATATATATATATATATATATATATATGTTTTATGTAAGGACTGTTCGTATATCGAAGTGTTTGTACAGTAGGGCTACGATTGCCATCCGTGTACAGAACTAATCAAAATACGAAATCTATCTTACTGCAGAGAGGTATACAGCAGGTTGACGTTATATCCCCCGAAACTCTTCACCGCTACATTGAAAGACGTTTTCAAGCTACTAGACTAGAAAGGATACGGTATTAACATCAATAGCGAGTACATCACTCACCTTCAATTTGCGGACGATATATTCCTTATGGCAGAATCGCTGGAGGACCTAAGCACTATCCTCAATGACCTCAATAGTGTCTCCTAACGGACATGTCTTAAGATGAACATGGACAAAACACAGATCATGTATATCACACCTTTGTCGGTAGTTGTTGGGAACACTATGCTCGAAGTTGTTGACGAGTAAGTTTACCTAGGACAAATTGTCCGACTAGGTAAGTCCAACTTCGACCGAGAGGTCAATCGACGTATTCAACTCGGCTGGGCAGTGTTCGAGAAATTACGACACATCTCGTCAGCTATACCTCAAAACCTGAAAACGAGACTATACAACCAGTGCATGTTGCCAGTAATGATCTATGGAAATGAGACACGGTCCTTTCACTGCCGACCGTATGAGGATGCTCAGGTCTTTCTGCGTGATAAACTTAGAAATGAGGATATCCGCAGTAGAATCAGAGTAACTGACATAGCCTAACGCATTAGTAAGCTGAAGTGGCAATAGGCCGGCCATATATCTCGAAGAACCGACAATAGTTGGGGAAAAAAAGGTTTTTGAGTTGCAGCCTCGTACTAGTAGGCGAAGTGTGGGGCAATCTCCTTCTACATGGAGTGACAACCTGATAAGACATGCAGGAAGTCGATGGATGCAGGTGAAACTCAGGATCGTGCTTTGTGGCATACATTGGGGGAGGCCTGTATTCAGCAGTGGACTTGTGAAGGGCTGTAATGATGATAATGATGATGATGTATGTATGTATTTTCAAATAACGTGCGTACATCCTTACCCTTTCTCGCAGGTCATTATATCCTCTGCTTTGTGGTTGCCTGGTAGAGATCGCTTGTAAGCGCGATAAAGCCGCCAACCGTACCTTTGTTTTTTGTCTTATTTATCGGTGTACAATAAAGTATTATCATTATATCATTCATTATCATGCAAAATAGAAAGTGATGTAATTAATACAACTTTTAGACGATATGTGATTGTTACCTTTCGTTTGTGTCTTTGTGACTTAAACGAAATATTATTTATTTGTTTTCATTTATTTATTTATTTACTCTTTAATATAAACCGAAATACAAATTATCGAGCATCGAGTTAAATCTAAAGAAGAATATGTACAACAGACGGTCTTATCACTCTAAAAGTGATTTCTTTCTGACAAATTTTGCGTAGAGAACTGTTGCAAACAATAATTAAAATAGAGGGGGCGTACAAAATAAACATAAAAATATGAAAATACATACAAATAAAGATAAGTGAAAATTATTTATAAATATCATATAATAGATTAAATGAAAAGGTTACGAGAAAGGAAATGTAATTTATCTTATAGTGTTCTAAGTAATGCGATTTAACAAGACTTTTGAATGAGTGAAGAGATTTAGCACGCTGTATGTCGAGAGGTAAAGAGTTCGATGAACGCACAGCAGTTACGGTAAAGTATTTCTTAAAAAAGGAAGAGGAATGCAAAGGAGTAGAGAGGGAAATATTGACAGAGGATCGAAAGAACCGATTATGGGTAAGGGAAAAATACAGGAAACGGTCTTTTAAATAATGAGGAGTGGAAGGATTAAACAGCACGACATGCAAAGCGAAGAGCATGTGAGTATCCCTGCGAAGGCAAAGGCGGTAGCCATTTGAGCTGTTTGCGAAATTCAGAGATATGATCATATTTGCGAAGCCTAAATATAAATCTAATACATACATTTTGAATGTACTCAAGCTTATTAAGCTGCTCCTCGGTAATGTCAAGTTAACAAATATCAGCATAGTCAAGGATAGGCAGAAGAAGAGACTGGGAGAGCGTAACTTTAGTTGTTGTGGGAAGAAAATTACATAATCTACGAAGAGCTACTAAAGAGCTTATTACAGCAAATATTTTTCTACCAACTTCATTAACGTGTGAAATCCAAGACATACAGAAGTCGAGATACAATCCCAGATGGTTAACCTTCTTACAGTAAGCGATTAGAGTGCAGTCTAGTATAATAGGAGGTAGGGAAGACCAGTCAATTTTTTAAATTAATCTAGAACTACCCATGAAAATGACTTGAGTTTTCTTAGGATTAATTTTTAAACCATAATATTTACTCCAATTTGAAATACAAGTCAGATCAGCGTTAATAGCGTCAACTGCTTTAGTTAGATCTTCAAGGGAGGACTGAGTTTAGATTTGGATATCATCAGCATACAAGTGGTAGGAACAGGACAAATTATGACTTTAGAGTTAATGAAAATTACAACTTGTGGTACACCAGCAGCTGTAGTAGTCCAGGTGAAAAAAACCTCTTGCACGTGAATGCGCTGTCGGCGACCAAACAAGTAACTTCAAAACTAGTCAACTACAGTTGAAGATATGTTGAGAGAGCGCAGGATGCCTAACAAGATATCAAAATCGTTTTAGCATTAGCAGTATTAAATGCGTTACTAAAATTAATCAACATCAGAATGGTAAGCTTTTGGTTCTTCATACCATACCGAAAATCATCAGTGATTTATAAAAGTGCAGAAGTCTTAACATGGTCAGGACGGAAACCTGATTAGAAAGGATTTAAAAGATTATGTTTTAAAAGATAGATGTTAGAACTTTGGAAAGGACAGGCAAAATAGAAATAGGTCTCTAATCAGAAAAACTATAGGGATTCCTCTTTTTCGGAAGGGAAACCACAAATGCTTCTTTCCAAGCTAAAGGGAAAAAAGAAGAATTCAGTGAATTATTCAGGATGGATGTAATTATAGGTAAGAGGAATGACCATTTTCTGACTAATGCAGTCACTACCAATCGAATTTGAATGGATTTAAAGTCCATTCATGTCCATCTGGACATTATGGCTCTCTTAACATCTCAACTGTTAAATTAGCTAAAATTAAAAGCAGAGGTGTTCGGAGTAGGAGATTTTGAAGAGAATCCAAAGTATTATGTTTTGCTTTATAGTTAATGCAAGACGAAGATGAGAAATGCAAATTAAGTTATTGAGGTCAAAGTTATGGTGAGTGAGATTTTGTAGTAATTTCCCAACTCCTAAACACTTAAGAACTTTCCAGACTCTAGCAAGGTCTTGTACTGATTCATAGATATGGCGTCGACGTGCTTTTCCACACAGATTGTTGCAACGATTCCGCCCTAATCTATACTTCTCTCTATTCAAATCGCTAGGAACTGACTTGTATTTTGCTTTGGCACAGTTTTTTATGTGGATTATATTTTTATATTGTTGCGCACCTAAGTTGACGTCAGGTAACTAGAACTAGCGCCATCTAGTGTCGGGGACCAGAGCAAGGAGGGCTTCCTAGAATATGTCAATCTTGACTATCGACCAACAGGGCCATCTAGTATCGAACAGAAGAATTAAGCTTTCTGAAACTTTCTGCGCCTGGTTGGTTGACGCGCGTATTTACTTGAATATTCTGGATGTTTCGGTGGAAAAACGTGTATTTAAAGGCGCTGCAAGACGCGATTGGGGCAGCATTGAATTTGGTGAGACAAGCGAAGCTTCGGAGCGAAATAAAGTGAATCAGTGTGATTAGTTATTAGTGTATTTTAAGTTTTGATTGGTGTTCGGTAATAAAAGTGTAAATTTTGGTAAATCAATCGGCAGTTTTTACTGTCACGAACCTCAAGCTCGTAACAATTGGTGTCAGAAGTGGGATCAAATCATGCCAATTTTACCTAAGGAGGAAACGGAGGGTGTCGGTACTTAAGTCGACGCCAGCAGGAGACGGACCAGTGAATATTTGGTAGTGCAACGCCGCAGACGTCGGGGGGCCAACTGCCAACCACGGAGGCTGGCCCGTTAGCAACTCCTACACCTGCAGCATCTGAATTAGGTGCTCTCATGATGATGTTGCAGTAACAGGCCCACCAGCAGGCGGAACAGGCACGCCGATTGGATGAGCAGCTGCGGGGTGGACAGGAGGAACGGGCCCGTTGGTTGAAAGAGCAGGGGAGGAACGGGCCCGCCGACAGGAGGAACAGGCCCGTTGGTTGAAAGAGTAGCAGAAGGAACAGGCTCGCCGACAGGAGGAACAGGCTCGCCGACAGGAAGAACAGGTCCTTAAGTTGGAAAAGCAGCAGTGGGGCGGACAAGAGAAACAGGTTCGTCGTTTGAAAGAGCAGCTGCGGGGCGGACAAGAGGAACAGGCCCGTCGGTTGGAAGAGCAGATGCTCCTCACGAAGGACTTTCACGCTACCTTCGGGAAGGAGATAAAGGAGGTGAAGAATAGGGTTACTAAGCATGACAACCGCCTGACGGAAGCTGAAACCAAAATCGCGAAAGCTGAAACCCGACTCGAGAAAGCTGAAACCTGAATCGACCAAGTGAACAATCGGTTTGACAGCGTAATGGCTGACATGAAGAAATCACTGGATGAACTCAAACTTGGGGATGGAACTACAGCTCCCGTAGTAGCTACTACACCTTCGCTACGTGGGTTAAAAATACCGCCGTTCAACGGGACTTTTTCCTGGTCGGCTGACAAAATCCGGTTTGAAGCCGTTATGAAGGTGAACGGCTGAAATAAAAGTCAGGTCATGACTGCTCTCACACTAGGCCTGCGCGACCAGGCCTTAACGGTTCTGGAAACTCTCGGTGAGAAACTGACTTATGAGTAGCTCCTTGAGGCATTGGAGGCAAGATATGGCGACGCTCACCTGGAACACGTCTTTCGTGCGCAGCTTAAAGAGAACGAAACATCAACGAAAACCTGCAGCAGTGGGCTAGAGGTGGAGAAGCTGGTGCGAAAAGCATACCGGTCTGTACCTGTGCTCGTGGAAGGGAAGCTGGTGGAGACATTCATCGACGGCATCCGCGACCTTGAAGTCAGAGCTGCTGTGAGGCTCAGGCACTACGAGACGCTTAAGGACGCCTTGGCCCATACGCTGGAGGTGGAAGCCATGCGGCAGGATCATCGTTCCCATCGCCTCAGGGAGGTTGCAGCAGCTACAGTTCGCGAACGCAATAAAGGATACAGCCCTAGGTGCTATGGTGGTGGGGGAAAGGGGCCATCTTCGATCCAGCGGCCCTAAGCGAAACCTAGAAAGGGAAGGTGAACGATCTCAGGAGGGCAGTGCGGCAAACAGCACCACCCAGCAGCAGCAGGGAAACTGGCGGGTGCCGGCTGATGTTAAAAGAGCCCCAAGGATCTCGATCTCACAAACCCATGATGGGAACAGTCTCATCATCAATGGCGAGGTCAACGGAATGCCGCGTAAACTGACCGTAGATACTGGAGCCTCTCGTACGGTTGTTAGTTTCCAACTTATATGTCAGTTCCTTGGGGACTCCGCATATAACCGAGAACGCATTAATTTGGTTACAGCCACCGGTCAGCAACCGTCCGTGGAGAGAAGGAGATGGAGTTGAAGCTAGGCAACATGATCTACCTGCATAATGTCATCGTGGCTGATATAATGGACGACTGCATCGTGGGCAGACAATGACCTTCCATGGAAAGTGGCTCGAACCTTGGTCAGAACCACTAACATCTCAGGAGTACGTGTGCAGAACCTTTGGGACCAGGAATAGATTATAGAAAAAGGCACACTGGTTGGTATATGTGAGGAAGTGGATTGGTTGCGTCAGTGCCAACATCTATCGAATGGGACCCCCAGCAAGTATACACAAACGAGAGTGAGCACACTTTTAGAAGACTGTCGCAGTGTTCTCTTCCCGAATGAAATGGTCAAAGCGAAGAAGTTGTTACTCAAGTATGCCAATGTATTCTCATCAAACGATGCTGACATAGGAAAGAGTGGCTTAGTTCAACACAAAATAAACACAGGTGAAGGATTGCCTATCCGTCAGCGGCCAAGAAGATTGACACGGTAGCACGTGAAAAGGAAGTGGAAACCATGATTGAGGGAATGGTGAAGGATGGTGTTTTGAACCTTCATCTAGTCCATGGCGTTCACCCGTGGTGCTAGTAAGAAGAAGGATGGCAGCATGCGGTTTTGTGTTGACTACCGCCGTCTGAACGACGTTAAGAAGTAGGACAGCCATCCCTTGCCAAGAATTAATGACACGCGGAACATGCTTACAGGAGTAAAGTGGTTTAGCACGCTGGATCTAAAAAGTGGCTACTGGCAAATTGAAATTGACACCAAGGACAAGAAGAAAACCGCGTTCTCGACGGGAAAGGGTCTGCGGCAATTTAAAGTAACGCAGTTGGGATTGTGCAATGATCCAGCAACGTTTGAAAGGCTGATGGAGCTTGTACTTACCTGGCTAATTGGCGATGCCTGTCTGATCTACTTGGATGACATAATCATCGTGGGCCGTGCGTTTGAGGAACACCTTTAAAACCCTGGAACGCGTGCTCATGAAGATTCAGAGTGCCAACCTCAAGTTAAGTCCGAAGAAATGTTCACTATTCAAACGGAAAGTCAACTTTTTGGGATATGTAGCGTCGGAAGAAGGAATCCGCACGGATCCGGAGAAAATCACCGCTATCAAGGATTGGCCGGTTTCAAAAAACAAGACGCAGTTTGGAGCATTTTTGAGTTTGTGCTCCTATTATCGGCGATCTGTGAAGAACTTTGCAGATATAGCCAAACCTCTGCACAAGCTAACCGAGGAGAAGCGACATTTCTGCTGGGTTTGGAAGTTGCAATACCGCATTCCAGGAGCTCAAGGACCGTCTGTTCAAAACACCTATTTTGTGATACCCTGATGCAAGCAAAGAATTTATAGTTGACACAGACGCAAGTGATATAGGACTTGGCGGCGTGTTGTTTCAACGGAATGGTGACCGTGATAGCATACTTCAGCAAGTCGTTGTCAAAACCGGAAAGGAATTATGGTGTCATAAGACGCGAATTGCTAGCTGTGGTAAAGTCGTTGCAGCATTTTAGCAAATATCTTCTGGGGCGGAAATTTCACTTACGACCTGATCATGCTGCACTAAAATGGCTATTGCAGTTTAAAAATCTGGAAGGACAAGTTGCGAGGTGGATTCAACTACTGCAGGAATATGACTTTCAGATCGAACATCGCAGCGGGAAATCTCATGGCAACGCAGATGCATTGTCAAGAAGACGTTGTCCTGAATATTGCAAACATTATACTAGGCAAGAGAGTAAGGAAGTGGTATCCATGAGGATGTTGAGGACAGACCATCTCAGCAACGAGTGGAAGGAAAGCTTACAACATGCACATCAGGAAGATCCGGACATCTAACCTCACTAAAAGCTATTGGGCCCAATGGGACAGATTGCTGCTTCAGGATGGAGTTCTGTGCCGTAAATGGGAAAATGTTCGCGGAGACAACTGTCATTTGCAAATGGTTGTCCCTAAAGCATAAGTACTGGATGTTCTACAGCTATACCATAATGGTTGTTCAGGAGGTCATCTGGGAGTTAAACGAACTCTACTTAAGATCCGAGAACGGTTTTAATGGGTCCACTGTCGAAACGATGTCGAGGACTGGTGTCGCAAATTTACAAGTTGTGCGGCTGTAAAGGGACCTCAGACTCATAGTAGAGGTGCATTGAAGTTGTACAATGTTGGTGCACCATGGGAGAGAATAGCCATTGACGTGGCGGGGCCATTTCCGGAGAGTGAAATCGGTAACAAGTATTTCATGGTTGTGATGGATTACTTCACTAAGTGGCCAGAAGTCTTCGCAATTCCAAATCTGGAAGCTTTAACAGTTGCAGATGAACTAGTTCATGAAGTCTTCTGTCGTTTTGGAGTATCTTTAGAGCTTCACAGCGATCATAGAAGGAATTTTGAATCTCAAATATTCCAGTAAACTTCCCGAGTTATTGGTAATCATAAAACAAGAACAACTTCTTATCACCCGCAATCTGATGGAATGGTAGAACGATTTAATCAGACATTGGAGACGTACCTATCAAAAGTTGTAGATAATCGGCAACGAGATTGGGACAAGCACATATAACCGTTTTTGTTGTCATATCGAAGCGCTGTTCACGAAAGTACATCAGTGACACCAGCTTTCGCAAACTTTGGAAGAGAATTACGGCTGCCTGCAGACCTGATCACCGGGATACCATCTGCTGCCCCACGCAGTATAACCGATTATGCAAATGACTTACGGAACAAAATGAATGACATTTATGAGCACGTCAGGCAATTGGGCCAGCAAATGTCAGAAAAGATGAAAACCCGGTACGACCGCAAAATGAACAACAAAGTGTTCGATGAAGGTTCACTAGTGTAGTTGCACAATCTAGTCCGCAGCAAAGGGAAATCTCCTAAGTTTCAAGCTAAATGGGACTGCCCGTACCGGATTGTGACCAGGATCAACGATGTAACCTACCGGATACAGAAAGGCGCAAGAGGGACTACTAAGATCGTCCATGTGGATCACCCGGCGCTTTATTATGGGGCCGATAAGGCTTGGGATGAGCATGTTTTATTAGGGGGCAGTGTTGTGCGCCTAAGTTCAAAATGTCAATCTTTACTTTCGACCAACAGCGCTATCTAGTATCGAAAAGAAGAATTAAGCTTTCTCGAAGCCCCACACTCGAATTTTCTGCGCCTGGTCGGTTGGCGCGCGTATTTACTTGAATATTCTGGATGTTTCGGTGAAAAAACGTGTATTTAAAGGCGCTGCAAGATGCGATCGGGGCAGTATTGAATTTGGCGATACAAGCGAAGGTTCGGACCGAAATAAAGTAAATCAGTGTGATTAATTATTAGTATCTTTTAAGTTTTAATTGGTGTTCGGTAATAGAAGTGTAAATTTTGGTAATTCAATCCGCAGTTTTTATTGTCACGAACCTCAAGCTCGTAACGATATCATCGGTCAGTCAAGTAGAAGGAGGGTGCTTTACACGCACTGGAAGAACAGAAGCATGAACATCGTAAAAATGAATTAACAAAGAGTTGAACAAAGCTACCTGTTCATCAACAGTAGATGCATTGACAACTACACCCCAATTAATCTTTACAGCGTCATTTAAAAGCTGCTCCAAATTCAAGTCACAAAAGTTACGCTGAATTAGTATCCTTTACTTAGTTTTAGGGGGACGGATTTTGTAAGACAAGTATAAAAGATCAAAAGAATCATCAGCATGTTACTCAAATTTATGAACGTGGTCAGTTGAAGACGCAAACATTATTTCGAGAAGAGAAGGGGCACAGTTGGGGAAAAAGTGTGTGGCAGAAGTAGGAAGAAGTTTTAAATTTCTGATTCGATAATAGATTTTAGTTTTATTGAACTAGCGTTATTTTTTTAAAGGCTGTATTAAAATCATCCATAATTATACTGTGAAATAGATAGGTGTAAGATTTTCATGTATTCTTTCTAACGTGATGAATTCGTCGACAGTGAGAGAGGTGCTGTAAAAGACTCCGAGAAATAATTTTGTATGACCGAGAAGAACTTCGATAAAGAGAAATTCAGCTTCGCTTCCAGTCTGAAAACCAGTTGATACTTGAATTACTGAACTAGGTATATGAGAAATAAGTCATCAGTAAACCACCTGCCAGCAGCATGGAAAAAATGTATAATTATCTTAACACACGTAAAGAAACGGAACATTAACATACCATGGACACAAAACGACAAAAGTGAGTGTCAATGTCAGATGAGTCAAAATGTCAAAATTGATAGTAGGTTAACTAGAAATTCAATACCTTACAACATTTTTATCATTATTGATAAACATACCAAAGAAATATTAAATTAACAATTAGCTACCATACAAGAAAAAATTATAACACAAATAATAAACATTCCAAAGAGAGATTATTAATCATTATTTATACTTTTTATTGATGATATAGACACCTGTTTTCGGCACAGTAACCTTTTACTATACGCTGACGACCTTAAAATTTATCGTACCATTTGTGACAATGAGGATCACCTCAGACTTCAGGATGACTTGGACCGCTTTTCTGCTTATTGTTTAAAAAATAAATTAAGTCTTAGTATCAATAAGTGCAAAATGTTAACTGTCACTAAGAAAATTAATTTTAATCCACAATCCTATTCCTTGTGCAGCTCTACTATTGAAAAAGTGTATTCTATTTGTGGCCTCGGCATTACCATTGACAACTCAATACACATGTTGAACAAATATGTAATAAAGGTCTTAAAATGTTTGGGTTTGTAATGAGAGCCTGTAAGGATTTCACCAACCCAGCAACATATATTTTTTTGTATAAGGCATTGATACGCTCTCAGTTGGAATACGCTGTTGCTTTGTGGAATCCCTTCTATAATGTCTATACCGATCAGATTGAGAGGGTATAAACATTTTAAAGTCAATTTACTATAGGTGTAAGCATAAATATTGTTCGTACAATGTTATATTAACACTCCATTACGCGCGCCCCTGTTTGGGACGCGAGTGCTCGCGCACTCTACATATGTAGAATAATTTTGTGTAAAGATTTTACAGGTACAATAAACAAATATAAAAATACTTCAATATCATATTAAAACAAACTTTAATAAGAAACTAAAATAGACGAAACATAACTGTTACCATTTATTAGCCACTTAATATCAGACTTCTTGTGAATTTTGAGAAAAATCAATGATTTTTTGGCATCAAACCTTGTCAGTCTCTTTTTTTTACTCGCTCATATCTTCCACATGGTCTTTATCATTTTTACAACAGTCAAGGCATTGAAGAACTTGATGTTGAGGACGAATCCATTTTTTACAGGTGTCACATTGTTTCTAATGGACTTATTGCGCTCTCTGCCACAAAAGGAACATTTCCCGACTCGACCAGTGTTGGGGAGTTGTGCTGGGCATGGTTGTAATTCTGATGGCTCTTTCATGTCTAAAAGCATTTTCCTTTTCATTTTCAATGATTTTGGAATACTTTCAATATTTATTCTGCGTTGTATGCATGGCGTGACTAGGTGAAAACCAAGTTCATATAAAAAATCCTTCCTGGCCTTATTTATGTGGTCCTTGTTTATTGTATGTATAATATAACCGTTTATAGCAATTATATTCATTAACACTCCATTAGTCGCGCGTTCTACTATTGTAGAACAGGCATGCATTTCGTGGGATTTTAACATTAATTGTGGGTGTCTAACTCACACACTCTTAGTATTCCTCTATTACTAGCTGGTGATCACAATTAGTACCCTTTCGGCAAACTGCGCGATCGCACTTTCTTAGAAATTTCGCACCAAAACTAAAATTCTACAATAGTAGAGCGCGCGAGCACTCGCGTGTCATTTTTGTCAGAAGTTTAGGTACCTACCTATCGTTTTTATTCTATGTAAGTGTTCATATTATGTATAAATACTGTTTTTTGAATTTTTTGTTTGATAATATTATTTTTAACCGAAGTAACTATATTTCGCACAATGATGGCACATATTTTGAGATGGTTGGAAGAAGTTATTACTGATGAAGCAACCAGCAAAGTATGGGATACATATATTTTTACTAACGGATACAAAGGTACCTTCTGCCTACCATATGGAAATATACTCAGGTGCTCAGCCAGATGGTCTTTATGCACAATCAAATAAACTTGTGGACATTGTGCAACGAATGCTTACCCCATTGGATGGTTTAGGTTATAACGTCACAATGCACAATTGATTCACGAATATACCTCAATGCTTAAAACTCTTAGGTAGCAAAATTACTGTCGTAGGCACTGTGAAGAAAAATAATACACAAATTCCCAAAGAATTCAAAATCACAAGAAACAGAAGCGAAACGAGTTCAATTTTTGGCTTTCAAAAACAAGATACTTTAGTATCTTACATGCCAAAATCAAAGAAAGTGGTGCTTATTTACTCACCTATACACTATGATGATCATATCGATTTACAAACAGCAGAGAAACGTAAGCCGGAAATAATAACTTTTTACAACAATACCAAATATGGCGTGGACATTATTTGTAGTATTTATGACGTCTCACTGACTATTTTTTTCAATTTAAATAAATACAAAATGTTAACATTAAAGCTCAGATGACAACAATTAGTAGCAATGTTATTATTTGACCTTTGCCATGATAGATATGATTGCATTCCTGTAACAAAAAAATTGCAAAATCGTGTACCTACTAGGTCACATGAACGATCAACATGCTCACGTCAAATATTTACCCTTCCCTTGAATGCTGGCAAAAGAGCGCCATTGTATCTCCTAATGCAAAATTGTAATGATCACTTTTGGGACATTGAAATTTTTAATAACCGTGCTAACTCCTTTAGAAGCAAAGTGATTAATAAGCTTATGTGTCTTATCAACTAAAACTAAATAAAATAAATCAAAATATATCAAAACATAATTTAAATTATATAATTGTTTGAAACCAAAACTAAAATGTGAAGAGTTTTTTTTTTGTTTAGATGTTTGTACTAGATTGTAGTGTTTTTCAATAGTTCAATATTGCTGATCTGTTTAAGTAATTCCAACTAGCATCGGAATCCTTGGCGTCGACATATCGAATAGTGTGCGGTTTCGTGTTCACTTGGAGGTAAAGGCAAAATTAGCCTCTAAATAGCTTGGCGTACTCAGCAGAGCAAGACAGTATTTCACGCTGGCATATCGCTTGCTACTTTACAAAGCGCAAGTTCGGCCCCACATGAAAAAGTGTTCTCATCTTTTGGCTTGGGCATCCCAGTGCCAGCTCCTTCCTCGTAACCACATCCAGCGTGGAGCGATTCGACTCGTCGAAGACCAAGTTTTTTCTGATCGGCTCGACTCACTGTCACTGTGTAGGGATGTTGCATCGATTTGCATTTTCTATCGTATCTTTTTTTTTTAAATTTATTTATCAAAAGTATTCTTACATATTTGTTTGATTTCTACCATTAAACTAATAATGGTTTGTATTGGTACGCACATTCGCAACTAACGCACTGCTTCACATAAATATTTCATTATCATGGGGTGTGTTCTGAGGAATTGTTCAGAATAATTCTAGCCACCAAATTCACGAACGCACATCGCGTGACAATTCAGGATACCATCTTCACCATCTAGATGTTTGGCGGTCTGCCACTATGCGTTTTACTAGGAGCTTTTTTCCCCGTACAACTTCGCTGTGAAATTGCTTACCACTGGCGATTTTTGCGGACTTTCTGACAGACTTAGGGACCTTCAAGAAAAGAGCTTACTCCTTTCTTAAAGCCCATCAATGCACCTGCAATTCCCCAAGTATTGTGGTTGTTAATGGGCGGTGGTAGTCTCTTATCATCAGGTGAGTATGCTCATTTGTTCTATCATCTACAAAAAAGGTGATAAATTAATGCGACAATAGTCCTTACTCTCTGACTCCCTTAAACTATCAACACGCTATTGCAGATTGCGTTATTTATATTGCCCTTGAAAATTTTGTAGATGTGTTAAAATCGTACTTTTATACATATGTTTTCTTTTTTGCTTGATTAGTTTTAAAAAATAATACGCTTTGTACTTTTTTGGGTTGTTTATTAACTCGACACGCCCTTAAGAAGAATCCTATTAGAGTAAGTTTGATGGCTTTTTGGCGCTGTGGCTTAGCAATATGTTGCAGCGCTATGAACAGCGTGTTCGAATCCCTCACGGAACAAGTAATTGTATAGTCTACAAATAATTGTCTCGGGTCTGTGTATTTGTCCAGTATGGAGAAATTTATGTATTTAAACTGACCCCACGAAATAGCAGTTAATCCTAGTGTGGAGGTAATGTTTGTTTAAAAAAAAAGAAAAAAAAATAAACAAACTTCACGTATGATATCAAATTAGCTTTCTTTTAGCGCTCCGGAGTATCCTTTCTGGCTGTGGAAAATGCTAGAAAAAATCTTATGAATTTCTATATATATAGTGACATACTACGTCGCTTACTCTAGACGTAAGAATTCATGCTAGCGGCAGAAAGCAGCGCCATAGTTGCGAGACATTTGGTGCTGGATTGTCAATCAACTTGCCATTGCGAAGATTAAGGTGTATGTTCCCAACAATGGATGAGTTACATATCCAGCAATGTTTTGCAGGGTGATTACGAAGAAGAGCGAAATCTACACTATGTATAGCCTATGAAATTTGAAATAATTTTCTTCTTCCTTAACATCCTTTATTAATCCACTTTTAGTCATAGAATCTTTCAAAATTTTTATACAGTTTAGACTTCATATCTAGCAATATTTTATTCCAGCATTTTTAATAACTGTTCCGCTATTTTTCGTTTACAAAAACCTAAAAACAAAGCTACATCACTTCCACCACGGAAACAGATTTGCTAGGATATAGGAATCCATAGGTCTCTACATATGCTTTAAAGTGTTTAAAGTTTTGATCTTTGATTATTTACATGAAAGCAGAAGACTACGTGTTTTGGACAAAACTAACCTACTAACTACTGATGCCTTATAGGCAACAAAACAAAGGGGATGAAATTGTTTCCATACAATTTTGGGCCCGGCGTGAACAAAGTTAAAATATATCTTATTTTGAAGATTTAAATATTTGATAAGTATGTCAACAAATCATACTATTGCGAAACCCGGGGTTTTATATTAACTTATGTTTTATGTTTTGTAGGTTATATAGTTAAATCACTCGTCCTCTTGATAAGTTGTTTAAATAAAATTAAAAACGTGGTGGTTTTAGTAGGAACTTGACCGTCGACGGATTGTTGCTTCTGTTTTATCGTTTAAATAATGGCTTGAAATTTATTTTGATGGAAGTGATGCAATTTTGTGTATTAAGTGTCTGTACACTTGAACTGTTAGAGAAAACGACGAAACAAGAGCTTCGATGTAGATATAAACCTCAAGGTTTTTTGATCGCTTAGGCATCTTATGAACTCGAGCGGCTGTCTTCATCTGTCCGTTCTTTGTGTAGTCGTCAAAATCTTCCAAAAACTTTGTATGGTGACGTATGAGTTGTTGAGAAGAAAAAATACATAAAAACGAAGATCATAAACGAAGTGAAGACATGGCTTAAATGACAAATGTCCAAGCCAAAATTCTTAATCAAAAAAGTTAAAAACGTTTTGTTTTGCTACTGGTACTTGCTTGTAAAATCATTAGCTTTCGTTTTTCAGTTTAAAAATGTTTTATTTAACTGTCCCAAGGGCTACAGAAATAAAAACCGTTTAATTATGCTTATAATTTATCGTTTTTTTTTACCTACATATTTTTGTGTAACTCTTCGGAACAGTATCAAGCACCCAATTTCGTTCATCTTCTTTATAAACAATTGCTACTCCCTCTGAAATATAGTTTTTGTTTTTTTTATAAACAAATACCTGATTTCCGAAAGAAAATGAATTTCGTTAATCAAGAAATAATATACAATTTTTCTTAATATTATCTGTTCTCCTGGTACTTTTTTACCACAGAAACGATAAAATACTCCAAGAAATATATTAAATAAAATTATCCTAGTATATAAAGAAATTAACACAATATTTAGATTTTCACTTTCTGGACTAACGATCTTAGTATCGCACAAGCACTGAAATTCTTTTCAGAGCAAAATAAATACCAACCAATTCATTGTGTTCATTTCATGTTTTAAACTAATGTAAATAATTATAAAATAATTTTAAGGCAAACAAACAAAGGTAAATATTTAACTTTCTAATTGATAATTATTGATTATTGCTTAATGAAACTTAGTACTAAGTAACCGGGCTACCGAACTTTACTCGACATTAGCAAAAAAATCTAGGGATGAAATCTATCTAGATAAACTTTGAAAGTAAAGTGTAATAGTGGAGACGAACTGTCCACTATTAACAGACTCCGAGTGGTTTTCTTTAAGGTGGAGAAATGAAACTACTGTTTATGTTTATGAAGGTACTGTCGAATGGGATTCGGAATGGAATATATTTTGCATCAACCTTGCCTATATTTATATGGCTGGCTCACTATTGATTTGCCAATGGTAACAATTAATATTTTGCCTAGCCAATTATATTGCTTATTTTATGACCAATGAAAACTATTTAAAATATACAATTATCTACGTTTCGTTTCCCGGCGTGAGACTTGTTTGTTGTTCACGAAGCTACGTCGCTGGACCGGGCTATATAAGACATGCAGATCGGTGCGCACGCGTAGTCGGCGGGCGGCGGCGGTGTGGAATACAGCTCCGGAACAGCAAGAGGAAACGAACTGCGGCGTTGAAGAAACGGCTCACCATTGGTCGACGGATACGTGACGATAGCGGCGTGTGAAGTCGGTGTGGCGCTGAATGATATTTGCGGCTGCTTCTTGTTTCTTTATAAGAACGTCAAATTATCTATATACAGTCCGCAGTATCCCAGTAGCCAAGAATAATTAGGAAATAAAATGTTTTTTTTATTTATTCTCGCCTTCCGCGTTATGGTAGCAGCGGAGTATATATTATTTATTCCCGTTTAGGTTTGATTAATCTGGCTGCTACATCACTCTCCCCCCAGCGAAAGCGTACCGGAGGCTTGACGACTCGCCCGTATTTCGTAGTTTTTAAAATAGGTTTCAACTGGGTTGATGTAGATGATGAAGTTTCAAGCTTCCTCGCTGGTGGTTTTGATGATGATGATGAATCCTCTGCAGTATCCTCGTTAATAATATAGGCAGGCTTTAGTCGGTCGATCGATATAATCGTAGATTTCCTTCCGGGTATTTGTAGTTTAAAAGTCTTGCTATTTCTCTCTAATACTTTATACGGTCCATCGTAGGTAGGTTGAAATTGTTTTTTCATTGCGTCGTTTCTTACAAAAACTTGTTTGCATGTTTTCAAATCTTGGTGAATGAATACTGATTTATTATTTCTGTGTGATTGCATTTCGGTGCATTTCAACGATAAGGCTTTGTTAATTGATTCTCGAAGTTTAGTTACGAAATCGTAATCCATTTCTTGTTTGTTTGACGCTGCTGAACTGAAGAAGTCACACGGCAGCCTTATGCTGCAGCCGTAGGTTAGCTGAGCGGCGCTAAGACTAGTGTCTGCACGCGGTGTTGCTCGTAGTCCGAGTAGCACTGTAGGTAGCTCATCAATCCACTTTGTATGTTGAGATAAACGAGTTTTGAGTGCTGTCTTTAATGTACGATGCCATCGTTCGATTATTCCGTTTGACTGAGGATGGTATGCTGTTGTACGCGTCTTCTGTATTCCCATAGTTTGAAGAAGTTTGAGGAATAGGTTGCTTTCGAAATTCCTTCCTTGATCCGTTGTGATGGTTTTAGGTGATCCGAAACGAGTAATCCAATTTTCATAAATTATCTTCGCGACGGATTCGGCTGACGTATCATCGGTAGGTATTGCTTCTGGCCATCTTGTTGTTCTGTCGATCATTGTTACGAGATAACGATGTCCTTGCGGTGAAGTAGGTAATGGTCCAACGATGTCAACGTGCAAGTGTTCGAATCTCTCCGTGGGTGGAAATGTAGCTAGACTACTTGATGTATGCCTTTGTACTTTGCATTTTTGGCATTGAATGCATTGCTTCGCCCAGTTGCCAACATCCGCTTGCATTGCAGGCCAAAAGAATTTTTCAGTGATGAGTTTTCTTGTTGTTCTAACACCTGGATGACTAATGTTGTGCAGTGTATTGAAGACTTCGCGACGACATTCTTCTGGTATGTATGGTCGCATGGTTGTCGTTGAGGCTTCACAGTATATTGGTAGATGCGTCATTGGCATTGTAACTTGCTTGATGGACAAGTTACCTTGCTTCGATAGATGTTTTATGTTGTCACTATCTCTGTCTTGTGCTGCGGCGATCTTATGATAGTCGATTGATGTAGGGCACGTTACACTGTCGATTGGTACGCGACTGAGTGCGTCGGCAACTATGTTGTCCTTTCCACTGATGTGACGTATATCGGTCGTGAATTCACTTATGAAAATAAGTTGTCTTGCTCTTCGTGGTGTTTCCGATAGTAATGGTTTCTTTGGAAGTACATATGTTAATGGTTTGTGGTCGGTAAAAACGATCAGGTTTCGACCCTCGAACGTTTTTCTGAAGTGCTTGATAGCCATGTAAATAGCGAGTAGCTCTCGGTCGAATGTACTGTAGTTACGTTGAGTATCGGAGAACTTCTTCGAAAAAATATCCAAGTGGTTGCCATTTCCCATTGCTGTATTGTTGGAGAACTGCTCCTGCTGAGAGATCGGATGCGTCGCTGAAGATAGCAAGGGTTGCTTCGTGTGATGGGTGAGCGAGTAAAGCTGCATTTTGGATCGCAATTTTACAAGCTTCAAATGCCTTCGTGGCTTCATCGTTCCATTCGATTGACGTTTTATCTTTTTTCTTCGTGTTGTGAAGGTAGGCGTGAAGTGGTGCTTGGATTTCAGCGGCTTTAGGTATGTGTTCTCTGTAAAAATTTATCATCCCAAGAAAACGCCTTAGCTCTTCGATATTTTTAGGTTTTGCATAATCGATGATTGCTCTGACTTTTTCGGCAGGCGGTTTTATTCCTTCCTTGCTGACGGTGAAACCAAGAAATTGAACTTCTTGCTGTCCAAATATGCATTTCGAAGGGTTGATTGTGATTCCGTTGTCTTCTAATCGCTGTAGCACGGTGCGTAGATGGGTTTCGTGCGTTTCTTTATCAGGGCTTGCAACAAGGAGATCATCAATAAATGCGAAAACGAAATCCAGTCCATGAAGTACTTCGTGTATGAATCTTTGGAAAGTTTGACCTCCGTTCTTTAATCCTGGGATCATTCTTGGGAATTCGAATAATCCCATTGGGGTAATTATTGCTGTCTTCTCTATGTCTTCATCGCGGACTCTTATTTGTTGGTAAGCTCGGTTGAGATCGATGGTGGAGAATATAGTCTTGTCTGATAGTTGATGAGTGAAATCCCTGACTCGCGGTATTGGGTAGCGGTCAGGAGTGGTAATAGAATTCAGTCTTCTGTAATCTCCACAAACTCGTAATTCTCCGTTCTTCTTCGGTACAATGTGAAGTGGTGATGACCAAGGGCTTTTGCTTGGACGGCATATTCCTTGCTCAATCATGTTTTCGAATTCCTTTCGAACTTGCTCGTATAGGTGTGGTGCGATTGGACGTGCACGACAATGAAGTGGTGGTCCATTGGTGTCGATGAAATGCTCAACGTCGTTCTTCGGTGTTAATTTCATTGAAGTTATTCTTGTGATACCAGGGTATTCTTCGAGGATCTTGTGATACGGTTGTTGCACATCTATGCTTCTTATTGTGGGCAGATTGGTTGCTTGTACAAAAGACTGAGATGCAAGATTGGTTTTCCCGTCGATGATTCTTCTATTTTTGATATCGACGACCAACTGGTGATGTTGAAGAAAATCAGCACCGATGATTGGTTTGCTGACTTTAGCGACGATAAATCTCCATTTGAATGGTCGGCGTAGATTAAAATCAAGTTCCATTGTTTTTTCTCCATATGTAGGAATAACCGTATTGTTTGCTGCATAGAGTTGAAAATCTAGTGGCTTCAACTTCTGTCCTTGCTTCGGCGGTAACACTGAGATATTTGCTCCGGTGTCGATAAGGAAAGTAAGCTTGCTTTTTTTATCGGTGACGAAAAGACGGTAGGACTTTGCTGTTACGCTGGATCCCGTCGCATCGAGCGTACTAGTTAGTTTTCCGTATTCGTATTTTCATTTTTGAATGTACACGGTGCTGTGCATTTTCTTGCCTCGACCCCGAAACGTCGATGATAGTAGCAGTAAGGGGATCTTGATGTTGAGCTTATTCGACTTCTACTTGCAGAGCGGTTGCGACGAAAAGGTGATCTTCGGTGTTGCTGATTGCGCTGGTTGTACTGTTGCTGGTAAAAGGTATGATGCTGGGAAGCTTTGAGCGCGGCGACTTCGAATGATAGCTTCCGAATTTCTTCGAGAAGAAACTGGGTATCATTGGCCTTTGTTGAAGTGCCTTCGATGATCGATATGTGTGAGCTACTGCTGTTTTCGATCATCTTGTCCGCCAGGAGTGCCAGTTCGTCGAGCTTCGTCTGCGTGCTGAATGTTTCGCTGACTGCTATTACCGATCGAATATGTGGTGGTAGGTGGTTTACCCACATTAGCCGTAGTGTTGAATCCGGAACTTTATCTCGCGCCAAAGTACGCATTTTGCGTAGGAGTTGTGTGGGTTTCTGGTCTCCAAGTTCTATTTCTGATAGAAGTTTTTGTAGCTGTCGACTGTCGGATTCTTCGTATGCGGAGATCAGACGATCCTTCAGTGAATTATACTGGTCGACTGCTGGTGGGTTGTACAACAGGTCCGCAATTTGTTCGATGTCTTGTTTCTCAAGTTGGGCTATCACCATCTGTGCTAATTGCGCTTGGCTCTTCTTTAAACCATTCGTTGCGGCTTCAAAACTGACGAACCAAAGTCGTGGTTTGTCTCTCCAAAACGGTGGTATTCTTAACGATAGAGATCTACCGGCGATTTCTGGTTCCTTTACCGGGTTTGATGTATATGTGTTTGCCTCCTGCTCCATAATGACGGCTTGATTACACTGATTTTATATAAACTGAAGTCTTCCTTCTCGGTGTTCGTACGGGTTTCCTTCGCGGTGTTCGTGCAATAGTAGTGGTACGTCGCAGGGTGTTCCTTCTTGGTGTTCGTACCGGATCTTCCCCCTCGGTGTTCGTACGGGGTCACCACTGTAATAGTGGAGACGAACTGTCCACTATTAACAGACTCCGAGTGGTTTTCTTTAAGGTGGAGAAATGAAACTACTGTTTATGTTTATGAAGGTACTGTCGAATGGGATTCGGAATGGAATATATTTTGCATCAACCTTGCCTATATTTATATGGCTGGCTCACTATTGATTTGCCAATGGTAACAATTAATATTTTGCCTAGCCAATTATATTGCTTATTTTATGACCAATGAAAACTATTTAAAATATACAATTATCTACGTTTCGTTTCCCGGCGTGAGACTTGTTTGTTGTTCACGAAGCTACGTCGCTGGACCGGGCTATATAAGACATGCAGATCGGTGCGCACGCGTAGTCGGCGGGCGGCGGCGGTGTGGAATACAGCTCCGGAACAGCAAGAGGAAACGAACTGCGGCGTTGAAGAAACGGCTCACCATTGGTCGACGGATACGTGACGATAGCGGCGTGTGAAGTCGGTGTGGCGCTGAATGATATTTGCGGCTGCTTCTTGTTTCTTTATAAGAACGTCAAATTATCTATATACAGTCCGCAGTATCCCAGTAGCCAAGAATAATTAGGAAATAAAATGTTTTTTTTATTTATTCTCGCCTTCCGCGTTATGGTAGCAGCGGAGTATATATTATTTATTCCCGTTTAGGTTTGATTAATCTGGCTGCTACAAAAGTATTATCTAAACACAAAATTTCATCGTTATCATTAGAGCTAATTTCAGGAATGCAGTATAACTAATACAGGTATATAGAAATATATGAATTCAGGGTCCATTCCTGGAGCTTTTCCTATTTCTGTTCTTATTTATAGAAAATCTAGAGAGCAACTTTAAGTATTTCCTTAAAGGACCTTAAACATTAAACACTGCTGATGCTCCATTGACCTTAAGCGATACCAGTCCGATTTTAAAGTAAAAGAGACGAGCACTATATCCGTGAGAGTTTCTGTCTTAATATATAAAAATCCCGTGTTACGATGGTCGTTAACTTTTGTCTCCGAAACCGCTTAACAGATTTTAACGAGTTTTTTAAATGTGTATTGCTTAATCCAACTTTGAGATTTGATAGTTTTTATCCCGTTAAGTGTATTGCTTAATCCAACTTTGAGATTTGATAGTTTTTTTCCTGTTAAGTATAAAAGTATACATATTTAAATTACATTTTTATAGGTCATAAGGGAGTTGGAAAGGGCAGAAGAACGTCTGCCTGGTCAGCTATTATTCTATTAAATTTATATTTCTGCACAATATTTACTTGCGGCCCTCATTACAAAGGGATTTAGGTTCCAGAGTTTTAGTTAAGTTTAGGCTTAATGGTTTATATATATATATATATATATATATATATATATATATATATATATATATATATATTACATTACCATCACAAGTATACTACTAGACGACGGACTAACTATTCCATTCAATATACACAGTGTTATACATACTATATCTAGACGGATTCGTGGCGCAGTGGCTAAACAATGAGTTGCGGAGCTAAGACCCGCGGGTTCAAGTTCCGCACGAAAAAGTTGTACCGTAAGTTGGTTCAGAAGTTGAATGGTTAAAATAATTAATATTTATAGTAAACTATTTTATTATCCTAATTCCGGATGATAGGGTTCTATAAAGGAGATCATTGCTCTGAGGTAGGGAAGTGAAGTCCAGGCGCAGGTCTTGCAGGATCGCAGAGAAATACTTTTAAATGAATTATCTGTATTTTTCCCAAATTCTATAGACATTTCTCTTTTTTGAATTAGTGTACATAGACCTGACTTTTAAAACATCTGGTTTATGCTATTGTAAATCGATTTATATGATTCATTATTATAAAAAAAACGTTGTACTTCAGCGTTATTTCATATAAACATGATAAATTCTACCCCAAAGGGTGAAAAACAGCGAATGATTTTTTTAATGAAACTACTACTATGAATATCATAAATTCGAATTTTGTCTGAATATGACATTCATATTTGTGTTATTCCTAATTTAACTTAAAAAGTTAAAAAGTTAGAATAAATCAAAGGTAAAAGCTGAATTTCAAATAACTGAAAGAGTAAAATGTTTTTAAGCCTGCTTCTAAAGTTCGGGCTTTACTTCTTTACAATTTGTCTTGGCAATATATGTATATATATAATACGAGGAAAATAATATTAATTCTATCAAATGATATGGAGAGTTTCAGGTTTTCCCAGAGTCTCGTCTTGCGAATACTTGACGAAAGTTTCTCATACACCGCCAACATACGGCAATAAGTTTGAAACGCTGAATTGTTTGAGAAAATGTATATTGCTTGATTTAACTGTTATGTTCTATAATCAGGCACTTGAAAGCGGGTTGTATAAAAACGAATAATACAAAAATCGACGACCAAATAAGACTGAGTACACGGTAAGGAATTATTAGTGGGAACAATATGTTAGTCAAGTTCATTGAGACATCACAGTAAATATAAACTTGTCCGGAAACAGTACGTTGTTGACAAAAATTTATTGGTATTCTCCAAGGATCTACAAGGAAATACAAATAATTTTTTACACTTCATGCAAGATTATTTATATTTCACTCATGCCAATGTCTGAAGTTGCCTGAATTTCGCGGTATGTCACATGTCGATCTTCCTCAATCAGCTTACGCACAGCATCAACGTTTTCTATGTGACTGCAGTTTTTGGACGACCTTGACGGGGATCATCACTGAGCTTGACACACCCACGTTGAAATTCAGCAAAACAGCGATAAATTGTAGTTTTTTTTTTTTTTTTTTTTTTTAAATATTAGTAATCTTATTAATTAACATTACTAATATTCCTTTTAACCACTCCTGGTAAGCTTGAAAATGCTTGTGTTAGGAGTGGTTCACGACAGTAGTCAAATGGCGGATTCGAACCCACGACCTTTTGAGTTCGCGATCCGCGCCCTGCCATTAGGCTACTGTCGCTTCATTTCAGTTTTGGATGGGGCTTCATCACCAAATACAGAAATCACCCGGTCAGCACACTGTTTTTGTTTTAAACCACTTCGAAAGTCATAATAAATCATCGCTCTTGAATTTTCTCGAGTCAATTCCATTTTCTCAACGACTAAACAAGTTTGACAAAACCTTGTGACAAGACCGATAATCTTTTTTTAAATAAATAAATTGTATTTGATTTTTAAAATGAAGGAGTTTTCAATCAAAAATATTTTAATATGACAGGAACAGTGGAAATATTCCATTCCCGATACTTTTAGTGCAGCCTGGTAATATGTCGCGTATCGACGGCCTAAGGGAATCGACCAAACTATTTTGTCCATGAATATCATACGATTTGATAGGGTGACAAAAATATGGCGTATTTATATTAGTGAGGAATTTATTTACAATCTCAGTATTTTACATGGGTCATTGGATAGTCAATACGTTTACTAGGTTTAATAATTCTTGGGAATTTCTTACAATAAGTTTTCCGTTATTTATCTTTTAATTTTTATTTATGTATTATGTTACTAATCAATGTTAAATTTTGTATCTATTTTATTCATTTTATCAGTTTTCTATTTTAAAACTCGTACATTAATTAGCAGTGTTAATTTTTTCATTCGAGTTTTCCGATAAACATGGTAATTGTAATATGATCTATTTAACATTAAAATTTATACAATTATTTACATCATAAAAAATTCTTTATTACTATTCTTAGTGCCCTCCGAAGGGTTTTCCGTCTCGGTGAAAAGGGAAAAACGCTCATGGTTGGCCGAAGTAACGCGTCCCAGTGGAAGTGGCAAGCCCACTCTGGATGTTGAACTACGGTGGGAAGAGTATTCTTCCTTTTTTCCGCTGCAGTTGAAATAGAGTCACGGGAGAAGATCAGTATTGGTTAGAAAAAGTGCTATTCACGTATCAATAATACGGTGGTGGAAAGACCGCGGTGTTATATGTGTAACGACCAACAGCCAACTTAAAAGTTGTTAGCGGCGGAGACTGATAAACATATCATCAGATAAAGCTAAAATGCGGGTTTTTTCAATTGTTTGATTTTTTTTTTCGTATGGGCTCAAGGGTTCATTGCGCAGGTGCAGAGATGTTAAACATAGAGGGAGGCGTGTCTTGTATTGGCTGTCAAAAGGCGGCTGGCGCTGATTGGGCTGCAAAATTTTTTTTAGTTATAGGAATACTTTTTTGTCTAGAAGTAAATATGGATAGGTACTATCGTTTTACCTATTTCTACTCCCAATATCAGTATTCTGTCTGCACCGTAGTATTCTTGTCTGAAGATACAGAAACAGAAGCTTTTTTATTCAATATACACACAAACATACACAATACTTATTGATAGTCCCTTTTACATTTACCACTGGTTTGCAAAAAAAACCTCTGACGTGGGAAAAACCAGTAAAAAACCCAGCGGGACTATATTTTTTCAAATAATAGCTGAAGATTAGATAAAAGGTTAAAGAGAGCCAGTATAATTACATACTGTGAGACATTACACTTAGTCCTCAGATGTTACAACAAATCTCTAGCCTATTTAATTATAGATGGCTGTAGGTGTCCGTGGAATGCAGTAGCCACTTATTCATGTGAACTGTGAGTTCGTTTTTCACTTTGCACTTGGTTTAGATAGCCCTTGTAGCCTACACAGTTATAAAACTTATAGCCATTTAATTGCGTTTTACAATATGCTAGGCAAGTAACACTTCGCTCATTCTAACTTGTTATAAGCACATGAACATAGGACCTTTAAGTACCCAACCAAAATTGCAAAGTTAAAGAATAATAATATTTTATTATTTAGTACAAAACAGTAACAAGCATTACGCTAATCTTAATAATTACAATTTGAATAACAGATAATTGTGAATAGTAATCATAATAGCTGAACTCGGATGAATGCTAACGAGAATAAATAACTAGATACGCGAAGCACAACCTACGTACGTTGTCTGAATAACGGATTTTAATGAACTTTATTCGAAATGTTCCTATTTATAGTGTGATTGTTCTTTTACGAAATTGAAAAAACAAGCAAACTTACAATCAACCTAATAGTAAGTGGGTACTGCAGCTAATGTAACCAGTAAACTTTTTAATAGGAGTGGGGGTAAAAGAGCATGTTACTTACTTAATGTTAAGCGCTTACCGCCGCCCATGAATAACTGCAGCACCATGGGAATTGCAGGTGCGTTGCTTATTTTAGAATAGTAGAGTAAGCTCGTTTCTTAAAAATGCCTAATAATAAGTCATAATGGTCTAGAAAAATCTCTGAGGTAGCTGAACCATAAAGAAGTAGTACGAGGAAGAAAACTTCTTGTAAATCGGATAGTAGTAGATCGCTAAGCATCCAGGTGGCATGGATGGTATTGCAAATTCCGCTGCGAAATGCGATGGTTGAATTTAGCGACTGAAATCAATCCGAACAATTCATTTGTGCACACCCCATGATAAAACTAACAAAAATGCAAAGAGATGGATCATCTCTTGGGAACGCAAGTAAATCGAGTCAAACAGAAAGAAGTCGGTCGTAAACGTCAAGTGGAAGGCACTGTAGTGCCCCGGCCCAGAGATGAGCACAGCATTCCATAAGAGGTCAAATTAGCGTCTTGTTAAATTGCAAGCAGTAATGGCAGTAACATATTCCGGACAACAACTAAACAAACAAAACCATAAAAACGGCGGTTGCCAATCCACTCGTAAAGCGTGGCAGCTATGGAAAAATATGTTCAGCAGTTGCCTTTTATAGGCTGTAATGGATGGACGGATACACCACACAAATCTGCGAAATATTGCATCGGATCCCCAACATTCGTTTTTCCCTCCACAATCTACATAATGGTAAATGGTTCTTGTAGTCTATGGACACATGCAACCAATTTCAAACAAAGATGGTAAGACATGCAGGAAGTAGATGGATGCAATTGTATCAGTACCGTGCTTTGTTGCCCCTTGAGGGAGGCCTATGTTCTGCAGCGGACTTGTGAAGGGCTGTAGGTAATGAATTAAAAAATACTAAAAATCTTACTCGAACTTATGCGGACTATGATCATTTGTTTGTCGATAAATAATATAGACATAGTCCTCGCCTTACGTTACTTACGCATGTAAACAGCGGCACCAGTATATCGACACGTGATGGTGTGCGTAAATGAAATGAACACAAACACAAATTCTGTAGTGTGCGTGTATAGTGACGCGATTCAGTTAACCATTTGAAGTGACTTTTCTTTAGGAAAGACTTTTTGTTTACGAATTAACGTGCATTGCCTCTCGAGTTGGTTAAATATTTAAAGTTTCTGGGACAACGGATATAAATAAAATTGAAGTATCTGTTTGTGTGTACGGGCTAATCTTCGGTATGAATCTTCACGAACAGATAGAGAGCAATGCTAAGAGTAATCTAGACTAATTTAATCGAATAAAGTTGGATTTATTTTGTGAAATTTAAAAATTAACTTTAATAGATCGCAGCCATGCAAAGCCAAACAAAGTTTCTAGTTTCAAATTATTTCAATAAAGACTCGGACAACAACATCAACAGAGTCTCAGATTGGGGGCGACTAAATCTAGTCCAGTATAACCCCCAGAAGACAGAAATTTGCACGTTAACCGCTAAAAAGAACCCCTTTGACTTATTTCCTCAGTTTCAAGGCACTCTTCTTGTTACCTCAGCCAGTATCGGAATCCTCGGCGTCGACATATCGAGTGACGTGCAGTTTCGTGGTCACTTGGAAGAGAAGGCCAAATTGGCCTCAAAAAAGCTTGGCGTGCTCAGCAGAGCGGGACAGTATTTCATGCCGGCACACCGCCTGCAACTTTACAAGGCGTAGGTTCGGCTGCACATGGAATACTCTTCCCATATCTGGGCTGGGGCTCCCCAGTACCAGCTCCTTCCACTTGACCGCATCCAGCGCAGAGCGGCTCGAATCGTCGACGACCGAGTGCTTTCCGATCGGCTCGATTCACTGGCACTGCGAAGAGTTGTTGCATCTCTTTGCATTTTATTTCGCATATACCATGGAGAGTGCTCTGAGGAATTGTTCTGATTAATCCCAGCCGCTAAATTTCGTGAACGCACTACGCGGCAAACGTCCCGATACCATCCACACCATCTGGATGCTTGGCGGTCCACCACAGTACGTTTCAAAAGGAGTTTTCTTCTGCGTACAACCTCTCTGTGGAATAGTTTACCACCGGCGATTTTTCCGGACCGATACGACCTGGGGACCTTCAAGAAAAGAGCTTAGTCCTTTCTAAAGGCCGGCAATGCACCTGAAATTCCCCTGGTGTTGCTGTTGATCATGGTCGGCGGTAGTCACTTAACATCAGATGAGCCGCATGCTCGTTTGCCCCCTCTTCTATATAAAAAATACCTACATGAGTACACAAAAAACGCATTTGCCTATGTACGAACTTACGGAAGACCTGATCTTTTTCTTACTTTTCCTTGCAATCCCACATGGAAAGAAATAACGGAGGAGCTAATTCCGGGCCAAAATGTACTGACAGACACGATTTAGTTGCTAGAGTATTTAGATTAAAAGTACAAAAATTAATGTATATAATTAGCAAAGGGAAAATTTTTGGAGAGGTGCAGTGCTTCGTGTATTCAATTGAATGGCAAAAAAAGAGGATTACCACATGCCCACATTCTAATAAGGCTTAAAAAGAAATTGCGGCTCAACCAAATAGACGATATAATAAGCACCGAGATTCCGGATCCTGAGCAAGATAAAGAATTGTATAATACCATCGTCCGAAATATGATTCACGGTCCATGTGGAGCACGAAATTCAATATCGTCATGTATGAAAGAAGGAAAATGTACAAAGAAATTCCCTAAACAGCTAATAAAAGAAACAGTGCACAATGACAATGGCTACCCTTTATACAGACGCAGAGCTCCCGAAGATAGTGGCAGGAAAGTTACAATCAAATCTCGCTCTGGAGCGTTCGAAACTTTAGATAAGTGCTGGATTGTCCCGTATTCGCCCATTCCATGTAAAATGTTTAATGCCCACATTAATGTAGAAGCATCTAGCTCTATCCGCGCAATCAAGTATATCTGTAAGTACATAAAAAAAGGAAGCGACCAAGCATTATTTAATCTCAGGAGTGAAGGTGAGGCAAATCCCGTTAATGAAGTACAGACCTTTTAAGCAGGGCGTTATGTCAGCAGTAAAGAGGCAGCGTGACATCTCCTTGGCTTCCCTTTACACGAAAGGCACCCAACAGTTACTCACCTTGCTGTGCACTTAGAAAATGGAGAGCATGTATATTTCACCGAAAGAAATTTCCAAGAAAGAATTGCATCACCGCCAAAAACTACACTAACAGCCTTCTTTCAACTTTGTCAAACCGACCCCTTTGCAAAAACGTTGTTATATTCTGAAATCCCCCCGCTATTATACTTGGAACACGTCTAGGAAGGAGTGGAAACGCCGTATTCAAGGCGAGCCTGTTGCAAATTGACCCGGTGTAAAGTCATCAGATGCCCTTGGTCGTGTGTATACCGTCCATGTAACTAATTTTGAATGTTTCTGTTTACCATTGTTGCAGAACCATATTGCACCATGGGTCCCACAGGATATAAAGACCTTAAAACTATCAACTGTTAGGAATGCGCAACTTATAGAGAAGCATGTGAAGCTCTGCATCTTTTAGAAAACGATAATCACTTGGATTAAACCATGGAGGAAGCTGTGCAGTGCCAGTCACCAGCCAAAATTAGGGATCTTTATGCAACTCTCATATCATCTTGCGGGCTATCTAATGCACATGAATTGTGGGACAAATATAAAGAGTACATGGCGAAAGATATTTTGCGAAGGTTACAGCAGACACACGCGAAAATGACATACAATGAACACATTAGTAGGCAAAAAATTAAGCGGCTTTGGAATGATAATCCCTCAGAGACAACCGATAATGAAAAAAGTGATGAAATTATACGTGAAACAAACTACGATATACCAGCTTTGCAGCAGCAAGTAGCCGAATTTTTACCCCGCTTGCTTCCGCAGCCAAAACGAGTTTTTGACAAAGTTTTAGGACAAATTGAATCTGGAAATGGTGCACTTTTCTTTTTAGATGCCCCTGGAGGAACTGGGAAGGCATTCCTTGTTAAATTTATTATTAGCGCAAGTACGGAAAGATAAAAACATTGCTGTGGCCATAGCTTCCTCCGGTATAGCCGCCACGCTGCTAAGCGGGGGCCGCACTGCACATTCTGTTTTAAAACTCCATCTAAATCTAGCCCAGGAAGAATTGCCGATCTGCAACTTTATCAAAAATAGTGCACGAGGTATAATGCTATGACAATGCCAACTTTTAGTGTGGGACGAAAGTACAATGTCGCATAAAAGCTGTAGAAGCACTAAATCGGACGCTCCAGGATTTGGGCAGCATTACCGATGTAATGGGAGGACTGGTGGTTTTACTGGCTGGTGACTTTCGCCAAACTTAACCTGTCATTCAAAAGGGCACACCTGAGATGAAATTAAATCCTGTCTCAAGTCGTCTATTTTATGGAACAAGGTGACAAAATTCAGTTTAACTACGAATATGAGAGTGCATTTGTATAATGATATCAATACTAAAAACTATGCTGACACACTATTAAAAATTGGCGATGGGCGGTCGGAAACGGATGTTGAGGGCTGCGTTAAATTGACGAGAGATTTATGTTATTTAGTAGAGAGTCATTCCGAATGAATTGCGAGCGTTTATTCAGATTTAACGAACAACATGCATGAAGAAAAATGGTTATGTGAAAGGGCGATTCTTGCACCAAAAAATGAGAGCGTTAACAAAATAAATTCAGATATATTAAGCGAAGTAGCAGGAGAAATAACAGAGTATTTGTCAGTAGACACAGTTATGGACACAGAACAGAGCACTTCATATCTCGTAGAGTTTCTAAATTCACTAGAGTTGTCGGGTGTGCCCTCGCTTATGTGAGGGAATGGAAAAACATATAACATTGTGTACAGTAACCTCTTAAAATAGTGTTCAGTAGTAGTTCTTTTTCCAAAATTCTCACAATCAATTAATCAGAATTCCCACATATCTTCCCTTTCAATTCAAAATGTCCTATTTAGCTCGGTTTCTTTTCAATTCCAAATGCTGCAACTCTGACGGACCTATTAAGCTCAGTTTGCTTTCAACTCAAAAGGCTGCATCTCTGACGGCTCTTTTATTTGGCTCAGTTTCCTTTCAATTCAGAAAACTGCATCTCTGACGAATCAATTTAGCTCAGTTTCTTTTCAAAAGACTGCATCCCGGATGGATAATTATGCTCAGTTTCCTTTAATTAAAAAAATATCCCATTTCCATTTGGAATAAACAGGCTAATTTCATGCTTTCCTATACGCTGCGTTTCAAAACATTTAAATAGGCTGACGAATTAATTTTGCTCAGTTTCCTTTTAATGGCTGCATCTCTGAGTTACAAATCTATAAAACTCAGTTTTCTATCTCTCTCTCTCTCTCTCTCTCTCTCTCTCTATATATATATATATATATATATATCTATTCTCTCACTGGTCTTATTGGATTTGTCTCCCATCGGACTATCAGAGTGAAAGAATACGCGCAAACATCCATGGACTAGAATAAAGTTCTGCGCAGATGGTTAGTCTTCATTGAGACAGCCTGCCGTGACTGAAATGTGGTATGGCGGACATTATCATTATTATTATATTAGATATATATCTTACGTTTTCTTAATTATATGATATTACATCACAAATCATATAGTTAAAAATAGTTCATAATTAAAGAAATATTTCAAGTTCATAGTACATTCAAAATTGTCTAAAAATTGAACTTTAATAAATTTATATTCGACTTCTAAAATTAAAACGAATGATAGAAGTTAGCTTTTACATTTTATTAAAAGTTAAGTTTTAGCTAATAAAATATGCGATAACAATTTAAAACCAAATTGTCATACAAGGTTTTAAAAGAGGTATAGAAATTTCCGGTAAAATATCTCGAAGAGATTCATAAAAAATTTTCTCCAAAACTTAATATATTTGAAACACTGTATTAATAGATGACATATTTTATTGAATTTTCGTAAAGAGGCAAGATGAATTAAAATAATGTTATACTGTTTTATTTAGTTTATTACCGTGTTTAATAGTTTAGTAGTTTAATTTACCGTTTTCATTTGAATTTAAAGGGTTCAATACTTCCAACTTTAAATTTCAGTATTATTCACATTTTAATGTCTTTATATTTATAAAAACCATATAGAGGCTACCGTTGTACTTAGGTCCACCATAGTCTTAGAATATATATTGGAGTAGGTCTTCTTAATAGGTTGCCGTAGGGTTGGACCTCAAAAATACCTAAGGCAAACATGTGTGCCTCTCCCGAGCCAACGGGAGACATATATCGGGTACAAATGTGTTCCTCTTCCGAGCTTAGGTGAAGAGGGATATTTGTCAGAGTTGCCACTCTAGACAAGTAACATGGCAACCGCAGTGTTAAAGATTTTAAAAATAAATTAGCTAAGATCAACGTTTTTATAAAGTAAATTTATGGGTCCTGCCCAGTTTGAAGAGCACTATTGATAGAAAAAAAAATATAACACGTAAGATAATCTCGTCCCGTTTCGTTATGTGGATATAGAATTTAGGGGAAAATCTAGAATAATAGGCTGCACTAAAAGTATCGGGAATGGAATATTTCCACTGATCCTGTCATATTAAAATCTTTTTAATTGAAAACTCCTTGGTTTTAAAAATCGAATACCATTTATTTATTAAAAAAAGATTCTCAGTCTTGTCACAAGTTTTTGTCAAACTTGTTTACATAAACATAACATAAACACTCACGCCTGTCACCCAGAGGGGTAGGCAGAGACTACAGACTTCCATTTGGCACGATCCTGATATACCTCTCTTGCCTCCTTCACATCCATACACCTACGCATACATGCTCGTCGGTTAAGGGTTTGGTTTCTTTGGAATCGGTTTCACAGAGGCTACTTTCCATTTTTCGGGAAAAACGCTCGTTCTAACAGTTTCGTTAACCAATCTCGTAATTAATTGCAGAGTTTTTGGTAGAGTAAGCAATACCATATTTAAAGTAATGCCATCATCACCCCGTGCATTTGTTTTAAATTATTTTATTACGTTTAATACCATTGTTTCGTCAACTGTCTTTAATTTGAAAGTATTAATTCCAAATCTATCAATTTCAATGCGAGTTAAGACTGGCAATCTAATAGGGTTTTCACTGATTTCGGGAAGCTTAAGAAAGTATGTATTAATATATTCAGGATAACATAAATGGGATGCCATATTACAGTCCTCTTTCTTAAAGTTGGCAACACTTTGTTTGATATTTTTCCATAAGAATTTTGGCTTGTTAGTAAAATTGATATATTTATTGAAATATGCTATTGTTTCGCTACGTTTGCCGAATTTACAACGTTTTTCAGATTTCCTCTAGATCTGATTTCAGTGTCATAGCAATTGTTATTAAGCCACGTTTCTGTGAATATATAAACATCGTATTAATTATTAATAATATGTTGACGGCTTAAAAACAAATGCGGTTGAGGTAACCGCATTTGTGTTTAAGCCTCTTACATTTTGATAATATATGTTCAAATGATCTAACAACATACAGGTTACATAAACAAAATAAGTTATATAAACGATAAAACACCTTTATACACTAAGTTTGCTATGACAACTATTTTATTTCAGACAGTTCTTGGATGGTCTTATGATTGGAGGAGGAGTACCAAAGAATGGATTAATTTGTACTCGGACGTTTCCGTCTTGCGCATAAATATTCTTCCTCCCTAGACCTAGACAAATTTGTAGTTGAGTTATTTTGCCTTAGATCTCGCTGCTGCATGTATTTCCTTTTAGGTTGGTGACAGATGCTCCACGACAAAGACTGGCTGCTTCTCACCGCCAATGCCAAGATGACTACTATTAAGCTTTTCACTTTGACTCTTAGCTGTTTTGTTAAATCTATGTGTAGCAGCTAAAAAGTAATCCCGTATTCTTGGGGAACCAAATTTTATTACAACGGATCTAGGGTGTCGGCTATCTTTATTTACTTTAGCTACTCTCGTGCACAGATGAATATCTGATTCTTCCAACTTGCAGTTAACTGTGTTGGCAACTTGCTTAACTATTGTGATTAAGTTTTCCGATTTATGTTCAGGAATATTTTGTATTTCAATATTGCTGACCCTAGAGTGCAGTTCAAGTCGTGTAAGTCTGTAGTTAAGCTTGAGTACGTCGTAGTGTTGTATTTTCAGATTCTAATACATTAATTTTCTTACAATTGGATTGTACTTCGTTTTGAATATATTTCAGTTGACTTTCGACTTTGGACATAGACTCAGATATTTGGTTGAATTTATCAAGAACTTCCTTTGTTTTTACTTCTAACTGTTTCATTATCTTGGTTTTGAAACTGTCGAAAATACTTTTTAACTCTTCTTTAACAATTTTCCGTAAATTTTCGGCGGATACTTCCAACTTTTGTACTGTACCCTGTATTCTTAAGTTTATATTTGTTGGGAATTCCTCACTATCCGATTCAGGTTGACTTGTAGTTGCTTTAATTGGCTTGTCAGTGTTGTCAAATTTTGGTAGCTTACTACAGCAACATGAACAAGTCCATTTAGATTTTAATTCCTCTGATAACTCTTTTAATGATTTTTTATGTTGTCACAGATAAGATAATATTTGATTTTACAGGAGTAACAGCTTAATGTATTAGGTGATGATGTCTGTCTTTCGCAACATCCAAATTTCTCCCTTGCTTGTGGCATAATTACTAAAATTAGCTAATAGTAGTATACTTTGTTTTTATTATCGTATAGAACTCAACGCAGCACAAAAGCAAGTGAACTTACTCATTTGAACGCAGCACAAAGCAATATGAAATTCGATGTTATGAGTCAGACGCAGCAACGGGCCGCAGTAACTCGAAGCAATGTACACAGTGAAACGTTATTTTACTTAATTTCGAAAATAATATACCGATAACGTCGAATTGTTTTAAGGGTAGAAGTAAATCATTTATACTATAAGTTAGGTCACTTAGTTAACTATATGTTTATGTAAAAATTTGAGCGTATTAACAAAACTTTACTACAGTATTATTTATTACTTCACGGAGCAAATAAAATATGTCAATATTGCTTAACTACCCGAACGGAACGTAGTTATTTATACAGACTAGTAAAAGAGAGTACATAATACAATTGAAAAAGTGCAGTGGACTTAATTGTTTAGAAATGACACCAGCAGATATGTGACAGCAGATATATGAAATCCTGTTTCTATCTTACTATACTAATTTTACGCAAAAATGTCTATACAATATTTCATAAATGTACTGAAAATCAATATATATCGTTGTAATTAGTGACATATTGTTTACCTTAATAGCCTGTTCTCTTTCACTTTATTCTGGTTCCGCTCTACTTTCAATTTTTAAATAAAATATGAGGCCAACTGTGTCACACTATACAACAAGGTGTGTTAAGAAAAGTGCAGCCATAACTCATATTATAATCCAAGGATAAACTTGGCAGTATTGTTGTAAAAAGCTAAGTTGAAACTTGCTCACGAGCCGCCTCTACCATATTTATTTTCATACCACACTTTTTTGTGGAGTTTGCTCTTTGAGATTTATAACCTTCACACAATATTTTTTGTTCTCATACTTATTTTATCTTATACAATATAATACGTAAAACAAAAATTTTTTTATAAATATATATGGTCGTAGATATATTTAATGTATTTTATTTGTTTACTAAGCTACATTTAGCTCGTTAGGACTTTAAGGAAGTTTAGCATTACACTTTGACACAACATGAACCTAGCACAAACTAAATTAACATTGCAGTTAATGAGATCTATGTGCCGTAAATTGTAACATTTATGTTTCACTTAATTAGATTTTATTTGTATTTATGTTTTATTATATATAATTTTATTATATATTTATTATATATAATTTACTATATATAATTAAATTAATTAGGAAGTATTTGTAACGTCTGCTGAATACGTCGTATATTATATACGACGTATTCAGTATTTTTTCGTATATATATATTGCAATGCTATACCTCTTTAAAAAAAACTGTGAATGTGAAAGCACGTGTGTATGTGTGTGTGTGTGTACGTGCGTGTGCGTGCGTGTGCGTGCGTGTGTGTGCATGTGTGTGTGTGTGTGTGTGTGTTTGTGTGCGCGTGTGTGTGCGTGTGTGTGCGTGTGTGCGCGTGTGCTTGTGTGCGTGTGTGTGCGTGCGTGTGCGTGTGCCTGTGTGTGCGTGCGTGTGCGTGCGTGTGAGTGCGTGTGCGTGCGTGTGCGTGCGCGTGCGTGCGCGAATCTAGAGTGCTTCCTGATTAAATTATGTGTAGTAAAGTAATATCTCTTTTTTAATCTGGTGGAACGTTAGACCTTTTTTGCATATTTTGGCACTTATATTCTTTATTTTTATCCATTTTTATAGAATAAGGGTGGCAGACAAGCACACAGTTCACCTGATGGTAAGTGGATGCTGTGGTTCATAAACATCTACATCTATCCTCAATTAATAATCAAACTGCAGATGCGTTGCCAATCTTGAGGACTAAGATAAAATGCCTCGTTTCCAGTGAAAAAGATCTCCGGTTCTCTACACTCGCCATACGAAGCACAGCAGCATTGAGCTGCTATTTGACGCTAATATTCTGTGAGAGCGTGGTACTTCATCGATCAAGCCGGCCCATTCATGCAACAACCATAATAGCTGCAGTATAGCTCTACCACGTTGCTGGGACAAAAGTTGCGATATCGAGCTCCATTCCAGGAGCTCATGGACCGTCTGTGCAAAACACTAATTTTGGGGTTCCTTGATACGGCAAGAAATTTACAGTTAGTTGTGATTAGTTTAATTATTCTTTTTTTATTTGTAGTTAGTTTAATTATTCTGTGAGAGTTTGGTCCTTCCTCGGTCAAGTCAACCCCTTTGTGCTGCAACGATTATATAACTGCAGCATGGCTCTATTACGTAGAGATTAATGATTCCATTGAAAATGTTTGTTTGCATTATTTTCTCTTTCATATTAGGTAAGTATCATTCTTTCTCATTGTGATGATATAATGCTGGCCTTGCACAAATTGTCAAACCCCTTATCGATCCTTTCAACATACGACATTGGACTCTTTTATTTCCACACATAGTTAACACCTATCGGCTTCCTTTTAGTGCTCTATACTTTTAGCCAGCTTTCTGGCAGTAGCAAGATTTTACGCTCACAAAACTTCTAAGCTTTGCTGGAAAAACATTGATCCAAGTAATTTTTGATAATTAAAAAAATTCAAATTCCTAAATTGAAGAAAATTTTTTCCATCTAAAAAAATTGTAGAAGCTGAAACATTGTTATACCAGATTTTTTAGCCCACAGTGATGACGGATCATTTTTTTGAAGTTTGCGAACCAAAGCACAGACGTCGTTTCGACAAAGCCAATTTCCTTCTGTATGAATGCTGTAAGAACGCTGTAAGAAAGTCACTGTTTAAACGTGTACCTAGTCAAGTTGCGGGAGCTGCCGAGAACTTTTTAAAAACTAATTTAAAACTAATTAAAACTACGTGTTCACTGAGTGAGATGTGAATTTATTCTAACCATTGTCTTTTTACAATTCTTAATCTTAAGCTTACAGTCTACTTAAATTACTACATACTCAGCGTTTATGTATTTATGCTGATGGACGCTTTATACGTATTATGGGTGGTGCTGGTGTAACCATAACTCCTCCCTCCTCAACTGCAAAGTTATCGGCAAGATTTGGATTCCGATGACTTTGCATACAATGTAAGAGCTTAGATTTATTTTTCCAAATTACAGTAAGAAGGATAATTAAAACTAATATAACATGGAGTAGTACAGTAGCTAAACTAACACTTTTCTTATTCACTAAGATTTCACTTTCACTTTCCACTATTTCATTTTTCAGTTTGTACGAGAGATATTTTAGTTCATCCAAATTAACGCGATTTAAATTCACTGTTTTCTCCGCATTTGTGGGCTGCTCTATCAATTTCGGTAAAGTTAAAATAGGTGTCACCTTATATTGCAGTTTTCCTGAATAGTATCTTTTCCGGTGTAATTTAATATTGCCTAATTTTATCTCACAGTTTTCATCTATTTCCAAGAGGTAAGTGCCCTTTACAGCATTTCTTTGAGTGTCATCGCCACACGTTTTTGTAAGCACTATTTCATTTTGTGTAAATAGGATCCAGTTAATAGGACCAATAGACTGTATCTTAACACTTTCCAGCTCTACTATTGATAGTTTACAAAGGCTTAGATTTGATGCGAAGTTCATAAGTTGATCTATGCATGTGTTTTCAGGATACTGCACGATATTATTTTCCTCACACAGGAACTGGTTTGCTGCTATCTCCTGACATGGGCCATTTAAGGGTAAGTACGTGTGATCTTTCACCATGAGGTAAGTATATTTGGGAAAAATAACAGTTGGTGGGACATAGGTGGAATCAAACATAGGTAAAGCATACATTTTAAAATAAGTGTATGTAATATTATCAGTCAGAGGGATTTCCATAATGAACGTTATTTGGTTTTCTTTTACATAGGCCTTAACAGACATAGATCTTTCTAAATTAACTAAATTGTTTTCAGTAATAGGATACAATAAACTATTTGTTTGAGATATAGATTCTAATATAACCAATAATTCAGTGGAATTAACAATGGCTTGATGTAGAACGTGAAGTTTAGTAAAAGCTAATGCTGTTTCAATTTCGCTTAAAATTAAGTATATAGTTCTAAAATTATTGACAAACATGTTAAACATACTTAAAACATATGCGGAGTATATGCTGTTATCGTCTTTAGCAATTATATATTTTACAATTCTTTCTATACGTTTCGTTCGTTCATTTATAATATTCATATTTTCCTGTAGAGATCCAGTACTATTTATAAGAGAGTCAAGCATCTCCGAGATTATTGTTATTTTCTTATTAGTGTGCGTTTGCTGGGTCTTTAATTGAGATATGAGATTGTCGTATTCTACTGCATCATTGTGGTCTAAGTTTCCTGTAAGCGCTTTGGTAACAGAACCTAATGGATTAATAAGACCGCGCTTGAAACGTATCGCAGGTATGAGTTGTTTAAACTTTTCTACAGCTAAGTTACTTAAATAATTTACTTGTGTGTTCATATTTTGGAACTCATTTACGTATGGCTTATGGATATCTATTAAACTGCTAAATTCTTTATATTTATTGATATTAAAATTTAAATCATCTTTTATGCTACTAAAGTCTTACTGCTTAACTAAAACCCACTTATCTACTTCCTTGTATGCGTGTCCTTGCTTTACGGGTAACATGCCAGGATTATGCTCAACCTTTAGAAGTTGAAGGCCCTGGGTCTGGATCATCAGATTCAGGTTCACGAAGATCGCCAACAACCTGTGGAGGGCGTTTCACATTTTTGAGGTGCACTTTAGTTTTTCTTTTCCCTATCGTTACAGGTATTATGTTTCTTTCAATATCCCCTTGCACTTTCGCCTTTTGATACCTAGGCTTATTCTTACTTTTTCTTATGTTAATATCTTTAATAAAAACCGTATCGCCTTCTTTAAAATCAATTCCAGTTTCCCCACTTTTCTTTTTCCTAACCTTCTCTTTATCTCTATGGACTTTTTCGGAAATATACCTATACAAGTACTTGGTTCGCCTCGCGTGGTCTTTAATGAATTGCTGTGTATGCCTTTTCAAAATCTACGTCGAATATTTTACCAGAATCGGTATGACCAAATGCTACTTCAAAGGGTGTTAATCCTGTCGTTGAATGAATAGTATGATTATATGCCATGACTGAATATGTCATGACAGATGCAGCGTCTGTGCATTTTTGCTCATAATTTGCAAGTCTGTATATTTCAATTATAGTAGAATGAAATCTTTCGATAATGCCTGTCGAATTGGGGTTATTGGGAGTTGTGATATGAGTTTCTATTTTATACATAGATAGGATCTGACGCATAAGTTCGTTATTAAATTCAGTGCCTGGATCAGATGATATTTTCTTAGGAATTCCGTACATTGAAAAATATTTAATTAATGCTCGTGCTACTTCAGCGGTTTGTCGACTTGCAACCTCTAAGGCCTGCCCTAATTTGCTAAAAGCATCCACAACGGTTAAATAATACTTCTTCTCAATGGTAAATAAATCTATAAATATTTCCTGAAAAGGCGCATCCTGAGTTGATGTGAGTTGGAGTACAGGTTTTATTGGTTTCCTATAGTACTTCATTAATCTGCAAGGTTCACAAGCATTTATAACGGCAGCTACAGTGTCTTGCATATTTTCCCAATAATGGTTTCTGCGTATTCTTACCATAGTTTCTTTCACACCACGATGACATGTTTTTCCTTCATGGTGTTTGAGAATAACAGCTTTTTGTTCTTTTTCGTCCCCCACATATACTACGCGTTCTGTACATTCAAAGAATTGTACTGCATCCTTCTTAAAGAGTTCTATAATAACTTTTGTAAATAATTTCCTGTGCTCAGCGTTCTCGAAATAAATAAAGTATCGACTCTTAAACTTTATATTTTCCTTTAAAAATTGTTTTATTAATTCTTCGTTTTCTAGTGGGAGAAATACCTCTAGTACTTTTTGTTTTGCTCTAGATAAATTTCTGACTTGTAGTTTATTTTGGAACCAAGAAATACTAGGATCTGATCTGGTTTGGTATCTATTGCCTCGCTCAAAATTGGGATTGCTGTTGACTCAGGTTCAATATTTGAGTGTATCGTGTCTGTTCTACTACTCTTAGTTACAGATGGTACAGGGTAATTTTCTTCGAACAATTCTACATGTTCCGTCACACTCGAGTCTGAGTCTGAAATTATCACTGTCTCTGGTTGGGGCTCAGGTCTGTATTTTTCAAGTTCTTTCAGTTGGCGTATTACTTTTTGTATGTCATCGTCATCCACATTAACATCCATTGATGCGTCGTCTAAAGCATTAAGTTTTATGCGAGACAAGGCATCTTCACTCATATGGTTTAGGCGTAACTTGTTTAAATTTTCAAGCAATAACTGGTCCGTTTCTAGATCAGAGTGATCTATAAAATTTACATACGATTTATATTTCAGGTGATTTTCGGAGGCTTTTATTTGAAAATTTTCAGTTTGTGCAGACACGTCATTATCCTCTGAATCATTGTTTTCGTCGACCTCTATTATAAAATTTTCTTGTATGGATTCATCTTCATAATAATGGTCGTATGTTTCCTCATACATGTAATTTTCAGGAAAATCGTAGGGATAGTATGATGGATAGATTTCTAATTCATTTAGACGGAAACCTGGCTTTGGAGGGGCAGATCTCATAGAAACATCGGTATCATTAGAAACCGGCTTATTATGCACATTATTATTACTAGGATAATTAAAACGCTGAGAATTACCAAACTGTTGTAGTAACATTGGTTGCATGGGGTTATAGCCCTGGGGTCTAAATCCAAAGTTTGGTCGGTATCCAAAATTAGGTCGGTATCCAAACTGAGGTGGGTGATATTGCTTAGGGAAACTCATTTGCAGTTGAGGCTTATTTTGTCAAAAAAATTTTGCGTCAAGAAATTCTCAGTACCTGTCTGGAGTCAGGAAGTTGGCGGTGACTGCCTCGGAAAGCACGTAAAACCGTTGGTCCTGCACCTGATCTCTCTCCGCTCGTATCGGTTTACCGTCCCATTGGATTATGAAAGTGAGGTAATAGAGAGTGCACCTGTGCTTGCGCATACACTTGGGCACTATAGTCCTGTCCTGCGCCGACAGCTAGTTTCCGTTGAGGCTGGCCGAAATTCGGTCTGGAGGACATTATAAATTTCCATGAAATCGTATGAAATTTATATGAAATGAAATGAAATGAATAGAATTTTTTTGATTCAGAAATATTTTACAAATACGTTTTTATGTTTTCTAAATCAGATTGACAATCAAAACATGTTTCAGATTAGCGTGTCGTTTACTAAAAAAAATCACCGCTTTAGTAATATAATCAGTGCTTGGAATAGGTTATGTTTACTTATTGTTAAAAACAAAGAAGTTTTAATTATTTCCTTTTGCTTGTTTTAATGTAAATATTTTGTTGATTTAATTGTCGCCTGCCAAGCGAGGCATCTAAAACCAAGTATATACGATAATATCTCCCCTATGATACAATCGATGGAGAGACCTATGTTCGGCAATGGACTTTATTAGGCTGTGATGATAATGATGATCATGATGGCAATACAGATGGCGATGATGATGATGATTATGTAGGTATCTATAGGTTGCGTCATTTACTTAACTTTTGGTATACTATGTGCTTGACTGGTTAGTCAGTCTCATTTTAGTAGAAAAAGATAATGTTATTGATTTCTAAGCTAAAACTTTTTACCGCTCAAGAATTGGCCACGTTAAAGTGTCATGCTACGAAATAGCAGAACCATTTTCTAATTCAAGCTGCAAATTCATACGATTGGTCAATCGACGGAAATTAAAGTGCACGTTAGCCTCGGTTTGTTTCTAGGATTAAAAAGTTGTACCTACATAAATCTGTCTTGGCGTCGTAGTGAGTTGATTATTCCACCCACTACGATAGAGTAGTATAGAAGTTTATTCCAAATTTTCTCCCTACAAAGGAGACCTATACCCAGTATTGGAGTAGACATATAGTACTAGGCAAAATAGAATATAATAAATTTTATTCGATTATCTGTATTGACAAGAACACTTCTTGAAAGTCCTTTACGTTTTAGCCCTGTCCCAAAAAAAAAACTCCGTCCTGAAAAGAACAAGCACGAAACCCGAAGAACTTTTTTAAAACTTTAATTTATAATATAGTATGTTGTACAACTGAGTATGAAAAGATGTAGAAACAACATGTTTGTGATAACTTTATTTCTAGGGGTAATTATCAATCACCTACTCTTCAAGCCTATCTTGAAATATCTTCAAAACACCATTTGACCTCTTCCGTAATTTGCATAACATTGACTCATTATTTGCTGCTTTATGATGCCATAAAAATCATGAAAACCTGCTTCAGCAAACATGCTTGAAGCACTACAGTGTCTAGAAAGGCCTATTAGCATCCTGATGGCATTATTATAGGTATTGAATTTGAAGCATATTGTGGGTCCTCGCGTATCGTCACATCATACGCTATAGGTGTAAAATGTTTGACAGTAGGACTTGAAGAGGTTAAGTTTTACGTCATCTGTACACTAGTGTGGAGCGAAAAAATTTTTTTTCACCTTATCATAAACTCTCGTGCAAAACATTATTTGGATTGATTCTGAGTAACTCCGTAAGGTTATTGAAATTTTATAAAAAGATGATTTTCGACTCAGGATTGACGCTATGTAAATATGCTATTATTAAATAAATTGTAATAATTTGTTTTATTTTTTAATTTAAAATATAGTATATATTCATTTTAAATCGAGAGCGCCCTCTCTACAATCTCAGAAGCCCAAACCCACCTCTCAGGCATTATAATGTTGGATGTAGAAAAAAAGTGATATTAGAACTAAATGGCCTAAAAATTTGTTTTTATAATGAATAATGAAATGACAAACGAATTCGAGACGTGGTCCTTCACTGCTGGCCGTATGAGGACGCTTAAGGTCGCTCAGCGAGCTATGGAGAGGGCTATGCTCGGAGTTTCTCTGCGTGATAGACTCAGAAATGAGGATATCCGCAGTAAAACCAGAGTGACCGACATAGCCCAACGGATTAGTAAGCTGAAGTGGCAATGGGCCGGCCATATAGCTCGAAGAACCGATAACCGATGGGGAAGAAAGGTTCTCGAGTGGCAGCCTCGTACCGGTAGGCGTAGTGTAGGGCGACCCCCCACTAGATGGAGTGACGACCTGGTAAGACATGCAGGAAGTCGATGGATGCAGGTGGCTCAGGACCGTGCTTTGTGGCATTACTTGGGGGAGGCCTATGTTCAGCAGTGGACTTGTGAAGGGCTGTAATGATGATGATGATGAAACGAATTGACTCTCCACCTGGTAAGTGGCTACAATTTTGAACAAAAAAGGCTACACGCGTTGTCACCTTCGGGAACAAAGATGGAATGCCTCACAGCCTATATTTTTTATAAAGAATATGGTTGATAAACGAGTACACAGTCCGCATTATAGTAAGTGAATGCTGTGTGTCCAAAAACATCTATATCTTCTCACAATTAATAATAATCAAAATGTAGATGCGTTGTCACCCATGAGGACTGCTCATGCATTTTAATGATTAAGGTGGCATGCATTTTTACCTTTTCAATAATAAGAGTTTCTACTTCTCTACACTCACCATACGAAACCCAGCAACATCAAGCTGTTTTTTAACGATAGTATTCTGTAAAAGCGTAGTACTTCCCCGGCCAAACCGTACCGTACCTTATTCAAGCTACAACTATAATATAGTCGTAGCAGGCCATGAAAAAAATTATACTAATTTGAAATGATATGCACTCATGATAATTATTCTTCTAAGTTTGTTGTGAAATACATTGAACTTGTGATTTCTTATATACACGAAAACTACACAATGAATAAAACTTAATGGGATTTAATTTATTTTAAAATCCTTTCGACTCAAGATCGTTTCACTACCTATAACACAATAATAATAAAACTTACAGCATATTGGCATACCATATTTGGACACTGCTTATGCTCTTTGTAATTGGGTAAATCTGCTGCGCTGCCTCATTGTGAAATGACGGACGCCATCTTGGTCGATACGAGTAGAGATTGGTCTAAGGCCTTTCTTCCAACTCAGCCACTCACTTGTTTTGCATTTGATTTGTCACTCTTTCCTTCTCCATTCTTTCTAAAATATAGAATCTTTTACGGAATAAAGTTATTTTTGTGAAATCTTTCGCGTTTTATTTTAGCCTATGACAAAATAATAATAAAACTTACAGCGTATTGGCATACCACACTTGGACACAGCTTATGCTCTTTGTAATTGGGTAAATCTGCTGCGCTGCCTCATTGTGAAATGACGGATGCTATCTTGGTCGATACGAGTAGAGTTTGGTCTAAGGCCTTTCTTCCAACTCAGCCACTCACTTGTTTTGCATTTGATTTGTCACTCCTTCCTCCTTCATTCTTTCTAAAATATAGAATCTTGTACGGAATAAAGTTATTTTTGTGGAATCTTTCGTGTTTTATTTTAGTTACTTTCATATAGGTTTAAGTGTTAGACGTCTTAATAACATGGCTCATCTCGGCTAAGTTCACCGCTCAATTAATAATTGTGGTGGGTATCATCTACGCCAAATGAATTGACTATGTTGATTGAGTAAAATCGGAGACTCTTTTTAATTAACGATGCATTTTGTTTGTCCTCAGTTAGTTTTGCACCTCCGTTGTGGTTCCTATAAATGGTTATATACATATAGGTCATATTGTAATAAAATTAAAATTCGATATAGATCAAATATTCTGTATATAATCTTTATAACTTTTGAGGTCATTTACTAAAAACCACTATGTTATAAAATTTATTGTAACAACGTGTCGGCGGATAGCACCCAAGGGGAGCTTTAGTGAAATTTATGGCAATGAAGCTTAGCTGCAGCTTTATTGAATGAGGTATTTATGTACGCAAAAGGTTTTGAATTGAATATCTGATTGAAAAACGACAGTGTTACCTTATCAATACGTGGTAGAGCCACACTGCAGCTACACGTCTGCATTTGATTCTTAATCCGGATTAAATGTAGATGTCTATGAGTCACAAAATCCACCTACTATCAGATGGACAGTGTGCTCGTTTGTCACCCTTATTCTATTAAAAAAATCTTTGGCCCAAATCACAGTTCATATAAAATAAACATACATAAACACTCACGCCTGTCACCCACAGGGGTAGGCAGAGACTACAGACTTCCATTTAGCACGATCTTGACATACCTTTCTACCCTTTAAAACATCCTTATACCTACGCATACATGCTTCATATAAAATATGCTCATATAAAATAGTCGATCGTATATGTAATATTTTGTTCTTTTTTAAATATTTCACCTTAAATTTTATACCAAGAAGGAAAGATAAGTAGGAAATACTGCTTTTCGAAATCGACTATAGATATTTAATTAAAGGAAATAGAGATAATATTCAGGAATGGCAGTAATCGATTACATTAATTTGTTAACATAACACAATATCAAAAGTCCATTGCTAAACATACACTTCATGAAAATCCATTGCTGAACATAAACCTCAACCGTAGATGAGCCGGGATATTTGCCATATTGTCCACGCTTGACACGCGGGTTGTAAACAGAAATTTGTATTATTTAAACCTTATGAGATGCTGCTGCCTATATTCTGTTACAGTTTCCCTCTGTCGCCTCGTATGCCATCCACGGGGCGATATGGAGTAGTAGACATTCTTAAACCGCCTTAATTTACCTTGTAGCGGCATGTTTTCAATTAACAATATTAAAACAAAAATACAAAAAGACGTGTGGCACTCGGGGACTGCCGCGGTAAAGCTATTGCATAGCATTTTGTATCAACTTATGCAATTATAATTATTTATTTATTTTATTTATGCAGTATTTCTTTTTCTTTGATATTAATTCAAGTTACTTAGGTTAATCCAATCAAATTCAACCAGATTTAACCGAACCCGCGTTATAACTAACTCACTATTTGTGAAAAATACTGTATCACCGGACCGCGTCGCAAAAAACTCAGGTTCGCGCAGTACATACGTCAGGGCGGCCGTACGGCAATTATATTAACAAGACGCGCAACTACTCAGTTCCACGCTCCACGGCAAGATTTGTCACTTATTATTTATTGTCCAATTAATTGTCTTTAAGTTCAAATGGCACGCTCTATTAACATAAGTCTAAGACAAAACAAGGAGACTTTCAATATATGAACAACTATATTTTTCTAACTGTTGTTTTAAACTGTTATTATATAACAGTTTTAAATATTACATTGTACACGCGGTTAGTTCAGTTCAGTCGTCGGCTGTGTTCGCGTTTTGTTTAACGAAAAATAAACAAAAACAACAATAGCTTTTTCACGTAATATGGGGACCTGCTATCAAAACATTACGTATATAATTTAACAGATAACAGTGTCATTGTCATCTCAGCTAGACAGCTAACTGAACACTAAACTGATATATTATATATTACAACAGCCAAATTAAATAACAGGCACAACAGGCAACTAATGGAGGAAATAATATATTTTTGTTTACCGTTATAATTTAGTGTTAGTAAAATAAGCTCTTATCAAGTTAGCTTAGAGTTTAAATTAGTGTAAGCTATACGCAATCCTTGTGGCATAATGAATGTAGGTAGTATTTTATTGACTCCCATTGTCTCGGCCGACGCGACGGTTGGACCGTAAACGTAAACAGATGACGCTTTCTAACGATAATGAATATAATATTATAACAGTCAATGGTTCATTATTCTAATGTGTTGTAATACTAAAAATATATAACGAAATATATTATCTGTTGTATGTTATAACGCCCAACTTTAGGGGTGACCGACCGCGCGCACAAATGCAGCTAGCCTCCCCCTCCCGCACCTCACTAATCGTCGCTTCACACCGCTTGAGATAAGACGATCTACTATCAGACGCTAACAAACCCCCGTCCCGGACATAAGGACCTATGTCCGCGAGTAAATTGGCAATTAGAAGACGCTTTGTATTGTTGGTTTTTACAAAAACGATCAACTGGGCAAATGATACCTGGCCCTTTGCTTTGTGAAAAAGCATTACAGTTAAATAAAAAATTAGGTAACGGCGGCTCGTTTGTCGCAAGTAACGGATGGTTATATAGATTTATATCTCTTCATGGAATTTAATCAATGTTTATTAAAAAATAATAATTTCTTAATAAACATTGATTTTCGTTGAAATTGTTGTTTTTAATAAACACATAACATTATGTATGTACATATGTACTAAAAATGCACAAAACCCGCTTTTCTTCATACATTCGATCATCCGGATTTTCGATTATCCGAATCCCTAACGGCAACAATTAGTCCGGTTAATCGAGTATATCTATACATATTGAGAATCTAAATTGAGAATTTAAACTATACGCGTGTGTGTGTTTGTGTGTATATAAAGAGGGCTACTTTTAATATCGCTCATTTTAATGTCAAAAATTTAGGTTATCTTTATAGCAGTATTATATTTTCAATTCAAAATTAGTACTGCATTTGTGATAGTAATAAAATGTAGGTATGTATATAGAGAACTCACTCATTTTTTTCACTATTTTTTCGTAACTCTCTTCATTAATAATAAATGCACTTTGTTCATTCATATTCAAAATTTCAAAACACTTTATACACAAACACCGTGTCGAAGACTGAGGAAAAGAAACGACGTTAGACCATCGTTAGACAATGCACGGCCTTCAAGCCACACCTCCGTGCCCGTCGGAGAGCGTGAGGTTTTTTTCGTTACGAAATTTCTGGATTTTCCCGCACTCAAGGCCCGCGATAGAAGCTATGCAATAGCTTAAAATTATTAAAAATCTTACAAAAATTTGCAGTTGCATGTGAGCTTTTAATATCTCAGGAAAACAAGATTTAAGAAATACCGTGAAACCTTACAACTTAGCCCTTGGGGGACATCTTTGCCCAAACACGAAAATTAATTAAAATTACGTTGAAATTTTGTAAGGTGTCGCCAAAATCCCGCCACATGGGAAAAAAGAAACATGAAACGTCAAACGAGATATAATTTTTTTTAAATAGTATAATTTTATTTTCCATGTACAATATTTTTGGGGGTCTGAATCCAACCCTGACCTAATCTTGGTAACGTAACTAAACTAACTGTAAAATAAAACTTTAAAAATGCGTTTATATAATAACAAATGTAACAAAATTAATATAAGGTTATTTACCGATGATAGAATATCCCATATTTTTCTTTATCTTTGTATCGTAATTTTTGCATTCTTTTACCACGCAACTAGACATATTTATGACGGGCAAATCTGTCCTGCGCGCGCACCACTGTCGACCTATACTGTATGTGGATAGATAAAATAATAAAGTAAATTTTAAAGGCAATTTAAAATAGACTTCTATTTATTTGAAAATGTAATGGTATACAATTTTGCCTGTTTGCTAACAATATATCTTAAAATCATAGAGCTTATATATATATATATATATATATATATATATATATATATATATATATATATATATATATATATATATATATATATATATATATGTATATATATATATATATATATATATAGTTGCTGAGAAATTTAGGTTGACCAAAGATGTAAGAAAGTGAAGATAACTTTGCCCGCGTCTGTTTTTGATTTTTTCTTAGCACCTGTAAGGAATTATGTCACCTGGTTTTGACAGTTTATTTGCTGTATAGAGTATCGTTTAAAGCTTCAGCAACCATCAAAATAAATTGGATATTTTTGAAAAAAAAAGTAATGAAAACCGAAATATGTGGGCAAAGATGTAAGGTTTCACCGTAGCGGACCTAGTAGCTTTCCATGTCTAAGACAAATAGCTCAGATCAACGCTCTACTTTGTTAGCTTTCCTTTGTCGAAAATTTGTTTAAAATTCTTTAAATTTACAGCGTTTGAGATAACGCGTAGGTACAAATGTGTGTTCTGTACAAGAAACGTTTTTATAGAAAAAAAAATTCTTATCATTGCCATGTTGGGCAACTTAAAAATAATAAAAAAACCACAGTACCAACTATAGCAAATACTTCTCATGAGAGAATGTGGCCTATGTTCAGATGTAGACATTTGAAAGTCTTTAATGATTGAATAGGTAAAAGTATTTAAGGGTAACAGCCTGTTTTGCCTGTAGTGCCTTTCTAGATATTGAGGGCTCCTTGGCAGTAGCCCCATATCACTGCTGATTGGCAGTGATATCTGACATCTTAAAATGTTAACCCCACAACCATTGGGTGGGTGATGTCGATGCTCTCAAACAGAAAGGCTAAAATAGCGCACTTTCAAACTTTGACTGAGGTTGCAACTACAAGAAGCTCCCCACAGGGTGGTGTTTTGTCACCCTTCTATGGACTCTTGCGGTTGACCAACTATTGTACAACACACCAGGTTACGCTGATAATCTTGTGATAATTGCGAGGGGCTTTTGACAAATCATTAATCGTACAAAGAGCCCTAAACACCATAAATAATTTGTGTAGGGATAACAGTTTATCAGTTAAAGCGGATAAAACTATTATAATACCCTTTACAAAAAGAGACAGTTGGACAAATCAGTCATACTAAAACTCACCGTTAAAGAAATACCACTCTCCACTGAAATCAAGTACTTGGGCGTAACAATCTACCAAAAACTAACGTGGAACTTCTCACCTTAGCAACGTATGTCATAAGGCTAAAATTGTTTTAGGTAAGTGCAGTCGTTTGCTCGCGAACATCTGGGGCTTTGTTCCAGTATGATCCTATTGCTGTACAGCAGCATAGAGAGGCCAAATTTACCTACGCCTCCATTGTGTGGTGTAATAAGGCCAATCAAAAGACTAAATAGTCTACAAAGGATTGCCTGCTTAATGGCAAGTGGAGCGATGCTATCATCGCCTATCGTAGCTCTTAATGCAATTCTATGCCTAAAGCTCCTTGATCTTTATTTAGAATAAGAGGATTAACGCCCAGGGCGGTTTGAACTTGCTTTCCTATAGATTAAGATCCATGCGCGACTCAATTCCATGTGTCCACTATACACTTTTAATATATAGTATTAATTAATATATATAGTGGAGAAGACCAGCTGAATGTCTATGTAATCTGTGACATCGTATTAAGATGTTATACCGTTGGGTCAAAAATGGGTGTCACGTAGGCTTTGGAATTTACGGGGAACACCCCAAACTTAGTCAGTATTTGGATAGATTCACATCTATCTTTTAGGCAGAATTCTTCGTCACACTTCAGTGTGCGGAAATGAAACTGCAAAAACACGTCAACCATATAATCTATATAAACTCTGACGGTCAAGCAGCACTGCTAGCACTGGGGTCAAACTTGGTGAACTCGAAACTAGTTGGAGACTGCGAACTGAAACGACTAAACAACCTGGGATGTAACAACAGAGTCGTTTCAAGATCTTTGGCAGTGACATCCGATATCTTAAAATGTTAACCCCACAACCATTGGGTGGTTAAGATGGATTTCAGGTCACTGGGTTACTGTGGGTAATAAATTTGCAGACAAGCTTGCACGGGTGGGCTCAAAGAGGATCCGAAACATTTTGTGTAATATCAAAAAGTCTAGCCCGATTGACACATGAAACTCTTTATCACAATAAATCACTTAAGATCTGGTCTGACAAACCAGGCTTAAACATTCTATAACCTTAATCCGGGGTTTCGATGGTAAATTTGCTTCAAAAGCCCTAGGACTAAGTAAAAATAAATTACGCATTCTGGCAAGAGCTCTGACTGGACAGTGTTGTCTTAAAAATCACATGTCCATCCTGGGTTTAAGAAACTCAAGGATGTGTCAGTTCTGTTTCTTCACGGAAGAAACCCCTATGTACATCCTAAGCGATTGCGAAACCTTAACGCGAAAACGCAACATTTATTTGGGAAAATATGTGATCTACCCAGATACGAAATTGCTCACAACTAAGCATCTTTACTCTTCTATGTTTTAAGTTGGCTTCCGGTGTCTATGCACCGCAGTAGTCACCACCAGGTGGACTGTAAGTTCGTCTGTCACTTTTTTATATAAATAACGTTAGCTAGCGAATAAAGTCTTCATGCGTATTTAATTTCTGTTCAAAGAGAATGAACACTCGATTAAATCCAAGTAGATCATAGTAAAGTTAAAGTTTGTAACTGAGACAGTATTTCGTGTGTGGACAGGAGTTGTCATTGATAGAGAAGAATTTTTCTTTTAATAAAATGTTAGCACCATACTGGGATTATCTCCCGTATTGTGAAGGAGTTTTTCATAAAAATAGACAGACCCGAACCCAGAACCCGTCGGCCAATCGTGTCGACTATGACAAATTTCCCCGCTATGAGGTAATTTGTGGGTTTGTGTTTTGGGTGGTTAATGTTTAGCCGTGGATTTAACATTATATTAGATATTTAATAGCAGTAACGGTAACAGTAAATAATGTATTTAGTTCGTAACATAAATTTAAATTTCACCTTTTAAAACGAACAAAAATTTAAAATTACATTTCCGGGACATTAACCGTATCGCATGATGAACTTTAAATTTTATTAAAATGGTTCATCCATTATAATTATTAACAGATCATTTCCCTAGTTCAGCCATTTATTTAAATCTATTATTAAGATTGCCTGCATTGCTAATAATAATTATTCCTCAGCAAATAGGTGTTGTTATTTAAATTATTTTATCATAAGCATTTCATACATTTCTGAGTACCGGAATCAGTGCCAAAAGTGAGTTAAGCCTTTTTCAGTTTCCCGTATTCCATATTATTGTGTATAAATAACATTTATTTATATACAACGTTTTTATTCAAATTGTCTTATTCTTATTTGACCCGAACACATATACACGAAAGCGTGTTAATAAAAACGTTGTTTGTGTAATTTGATAACAATAGTTCTATAAATTTGTACCAGGTGGCGCGACAGTCGGGATGAATCGTATTTATTTTTCCACACACTGAAAATAATATAAACTAAGAATAAACACCTCATGTACTGAATTCGTTTGTTTTATTTTTGGAAGAACCTCACATAGGCGGTTCCAACGTGGTAATAAAATCTGTTTAATTCTAATTCTTGAATATAAAAGCGCGCCACGATAAATATACATTTTGCATATTATATATCTCAAAAAGGAATTAAGTAAATATAGAACAAAACAACTTCTGTTTCTGAATTGCTTTTGTTAGCAATGAGCGGCCATGGCCGTACTTTTTTTAGTCATGTTTCTTGCGTTGGAACAAACATAGACAATAAAGCTTTTAAGAAAATTGCGTGCAAGCGTAGAAACGATGAAAGTATGGAGGTTTCACTTAATTCATATTTTGAGATGGAATAATTACATAATTACATTACATACATAAGATGGAATAAATACATAAATAATTACCATTATTGATTCATTACAGCCTAATAATAGTCCACATCTGAAACAGATTTCCCCCATAAATAGCCTCATATTGGGATCTTGCCATAGTTGTCACGCTTGATAGACTGATTGGCTACCGCAGATTTTAATTTTTACTATGAAGACGCTGCATCCAATCACCTAAATGGAATGGATCATTTTTTATTCAATATAGTTTATATACTACATAGTGGGTACAACGTAGATTATTGCGGCGTAAGTGCACTGGACTACTTAAAGTTAACATTACAATATTAGACTATTAGACATATTACAATAATAAAATTCATCAACATCATTACAAGTTTACTGCTGAACATAGGCCTCCCATACAGAATGCCCCAAAGCACGGTCGTGAACCACCTGTATCCCTTTCTCGAGGCTGCCACTCGAGAACCTGGATATATACTGAAATTATGCGAGCGTACGTGCGCGCGCGCGCGCTAGAGCGTGTTTTCGTGTGTGTGTGTGTGTGTGTAAGTTTATGCTTGTGTGTGCTTGTGTGTGCTAGTATGTGTGCGTGTGTATGTGGACGTTGTGCTTTTTTTGTAACATTGTAATATGTGACAATATAAAATGGCAATAAAGTTACGAATAAAGTTAGAGTATCACTTTTATTTTATATACATTTTAATTATTACTTTATACATTTTTATGCAAGGATGTAATAGTTAAAGATTGATTAACGAAAGGATTCTTACACTATATTTAAGGTTTTGCCATCAACTGTGTCCCGATGACTTTTTATCACGTAAATAAGCTTCCTTATTTGACCACACATTACACCGATATTTTTCCTCAAAGCCAATCTCTCCTTTAGAACTATAACAAAATACTTTATTGAATAACCACTTTTGGTTGTTCGCAGGTTTTTAAACGGGGGGAGATGAACATGGAAATTCAATTTCTTTGGTAAGGACGGAGAAGATGGCGATTATGTTTTGTGAAAGCAGAGGAATTTTGTTTTAAGTGCAGAATATTAAGTTAAGTTTTAAGTTAAAATTCTGCTAGCCAATTGGATACAAGCTACAAAGCCTACTCAATCAAATATTTTCCCCCAAGATTCACCACGAGAAATAAGAACAGTGTCATTAACACTGCATTACGCGCGCCCCTGTTTGTGACGCGAGTGCTCGCGCGCTCTACATATGTAGAATTATTTTGTGTAAAGATTTTACAGGAACAATAAACAAATATAAAAATACTTCAATATCACATGAAAACAAACTTTAATAAGAAACTAAAATAGACGAAACATAACTGTTACCATTTATTAGCACTTTATCAGATTTCTTGTGAATTTTGAGAAAAAATCAATGAATTTTTGGCATCAAACCTTCTCAGTCTCCTTTTTTACTCGCTCATATCTTCCACACAGTTTTTATCATTTTTACAACAGTAAAGGCATTGAAGAACTTGATGTTGAGGACGAATCCACTTTTTACATATGTCACATTGTTTTCTAGTGGACTTATTGCGCGCTCTGCCACAAAAGGAACATTTCCCGACTCGACCAGTGTTGGGGTGTTGTGCTGGACATGGTTGTAATTCCGATGGCTCTTTCATGCCCAAAAGCATTTTCCCTTTCATTTTCAATGATTTTGGAATACTTTCAATATTTATTCTGCGTTGTATGCATGGCGCGACTAGGTGAAAACCAAGTTCATATAAAAAATCCTTCCTGGCCTTATTTCTGTAGTCCTTGTTTATTGTATGTACAATATAACCGTTTATAGCACTTATATTCATTAAATTAAAAAAGAAATGGTAAGTGGCCATCGCCTAGAGGTTTTGGAGACGTCATAAATACTACAAATTTTGTCTACAATGTGCACGCCATATTTGGTATTGTTGTAAAAAGTTATTATTTCCGGCTTACGTTTCTCTGCTGTTTGTAAATCGATATGATCATCATAGTGCATAGTTGAGTATATAAGCACCACTTTCTTTGATTTTGGCATGTAAGATACTAAATTACCTTGTTTTTGAAAGCCAAAAATTGAACTCGTTTCGCTTCCGTTTCTTGTGATTTTGAATTCTTTGGGAATTTGTGGCTTATCTTTCTTCACAGTGCCCACGACAGTAATTTTGCTACCTAAGAGTTCTAAGCATTGAGGTATATTCGTGAACCAATTGTGCATTGTGACGTTATAACCTAAACCATCCAATGGGGTAAGCATTCGTAGCACAATGTTCACAACTTTATTTGATTATACATAAGGACCATCTGGCTGAGCACCTGCGTATATTTCCATGTGGTAGGCATAAGGTACTTTTGTATCCGTTAGTAAAAATATGTTTATCCCATACTTTGCTGGTTGCTTCATCATAACTACTTCCAACCATCTCAAAATATGTGCCATCATTGTGCGAAATATTGTTAGTTCGGTTAAAAATAATATTATTAAACAAAAAAAATTCATAATAACAATATTTATGCATAATATAAACACTTACATAAAATAAAAACGATAGGTAAACTTCCGACAAAAATGACACGCGAGTGCTCGCGCGCTCTACTATTGTAGAATTTTAGTTTTAGTGCGAAATTTATAATAAGTGCGATCGCGCAGTTTGCCGAAAGGGTACTAATTGTGATCACCAGCTAGTAATAGAGGAATACTATAAGTGTGTGCGTTAGACACCCACAATTATTGTTAAAATCCCACGAAATGCATGCCTGTTCTACAATAGTAGAACGCGCGACTAATGGAGTATTAACATAGCAAAGCTTAGTAAAGCATTTAGATTTAAAATTATAATAAATAATTGACATACTGGATGATTTTTGTACGTTCTGGAAAAATAGGGTGTAATAGGTGAACGGAATGGAAGCTTATGGTACTGATTTTTTACAATTTTATTGCTTTACATTACATATTATGTTATTGAACTATCAATAAATACCGCTAATTTAAAATAATTTTACGGTAGTTAAAAATTTACTAAATAAATAAATCAAATAAAACTATCGAAATTAAAGTAATACCCACCCAATTAGTAGTATTTATTGATAGATCAATTTAGTAAATTTATAATAATAGTGCAAAAATAATTTTATTGATGTATATTTTTTCTACGACTACAACTTGCTTGTATGAAACCATGAAACCTTAGTGAGTAAGTAATTACTAACATAGAGAGAGAGTTCTAAAATAAGAACAAAATTATTATAGCTAAAACCTCTATTGATGTAAGCATAAAACATTCAATGATAATACCATTTTGCTAGTTCTGTCAATGTTTCTAACCACTGTTAGTTCAAAACGTCGCAAGTAACCGCGAGGAGTCGACCATGATTTCATTCTTACATTGGATAAAAATAAGACATATTTTGGAACTCAAATTTTGCAGCCATTTTATTTGATGATAAATTTTCTACTTTAACGTTTAAAGATCATATCGTTGTCAATTTAAAAATGTCATAAACGACTCTATTTGTAAATGGGAAAACAGTAATAATTTTAAGAAATATAAGGTATAAAATATAGTTTTTAGTATCGTATCGGAAGCAGTTCCTTATTATTTTGTTTTCCCGCTGTGAAGCGTACTGGTTAGATGATTTTGTCTAAAACTACGCTTCTATCTCGGAATAATAATCTTTTATGTATTTTGTTCGCCATTTCTTCGCCGCTGCTGCCTATACCTATTAGAATTCTGGTTGAGCAATTGGTGTAATTAAAATTCAATTATTGCTTTGGAGACAATTTGTAGTACCTACGTTCTCAGTATAACCTCTTTATCTACTATGATGTTTGTCCGGAGTTGCCTATTAATACTACCACTAACATTTCAGAAGTAATGAATCTCTTATAAGACTAAGAGAAAATGAAGACTGATGAGAAATGATACAAGGCACTTAGCAAAAGCAGTCACAATGGCACAGGAGGTGGCCCATCATACGTTCAGATCCTATTTTGGAACAAGTCAGTGACTTGATAGGCTGAGCATGTACAGGCGTAACTGGTGTCCAGGATTCAGATGCTGACCAAAGTACTGAAGCCAGTTCATTACCTATACTTGGTGATGAGACAGTGGAAATTTTAATATTTCAAAATGAAAATGTAAGTATTTATAGAATTCTCTATATGATGTAGTTCAACCGCTGTGGTAAAAATCGGGATAATAAGCTTTTTACATATTATAATATTATATACAAGTTATGTATATTATTATGTTTGTGAGATATTATTTTATCACAGACTACGGAGATACTTTCTTTCCTACCAGTTGTTCAATGGAGAGCTAGACAGAGCAGCACTGAGGGGTGACAAGGACAAGATGAACTAAACTGGTAGAATTTTCAATACAAAACTCTTTCACTCAGTGTTAAATTACAATGCATTTTCCTGTATATAGTTTAGATGCTACAATTATCACCATAGCTGAGTCTGTCATTTGTACAGGTGTCAACCCATTGTATGATTATATTATACTTACACTGTGATTTTATACAAGAATTTGTTTTGTTACAATTTTAGTGCAATACAAGCAATGTGGAAAATAATGAAATTAATTTTGTTGGGACATTGATCCAACACTGTCATCACCAACATCATCTCAATTTATTAAGTCCACACCTATATGGAAAAGGCAACGACCACTACTTAAGGAAAATAACGACAAAGCTGAGTTGCTTCAACCCTATGTGGAGGTTTTCAAGATTTGAATTCTAAAAAAGCTATTGTGGAAGATTTAAAAATAAAAATGTTAGAAGAAGAAATAAAATTTAAGCGAGAATTGTACCAGCTGCAGTTAGAAACAGCTAGGAAGGAATTGAAAATTAAAACTGAAGTTTGCAACCAACTAAAAAGTATGTGTTTTATTCATTGGTGGATTAAAAAAAATGTATTTTACATAATAAATTATATATTTATAATTTATCAAAATATTGTGTAATTTGATTTCTGCTAAATCCATATGCCAAAGATAGTCTGTCAGAAAATGACATATTATTAATTTGTCCCCTTGTAATTAGCTCTTCCAGGTTTGGAACATCATCATTATTCACAGACTGTTGCTCATTTCTCAATATGCATATATAAGTAAATTATAATTACGCTTTTTTATGTCGATTATTCAGTGAGGCTGGTAGCTTGCGAGTAAAACTAGGTATAGTAAAGACCGGTTAATAATTAGAATGACTATAAGCTCTGCGGCAAAAATACGAAAACATATTATTTTAAATTGTTCGTACAAATCGGATTCACCTAAATTTAGTCGCAGTCGGGTACACCCTGTTGTAGCCGGCTCAACTTAGGTGGAAGTGCATACCTCGACCGGTAAGGATAATTAATAAAGTAAAATGAGTTGCCTCAGTTCTAGTAGTTGACAATATGAATGTATGAGTTAATTCTTTATTGTTCTCTTTTTATCGCTTTGTAAAAGTTAATTGTTGGACATGATCTTCCCTCATTGTACGAAAGATTTGTCTCAATCGACAGCCTTTGTAGGCCAATTCACGATCGCAGTACCACCCCACCGGTTGAAAGCCTTAACACATTTCTAGAATTTCGTAATTACCTCTCACAACCAAGAGACGGAATATGATAATGGCTCTAATCCAGAATCCCGAAACCTTTCAGCTCGAATTACGTAACCGCTTTCAGTGCCTAGAAGATTGCAATGCAGTGGACGATATGAATGACAAGCTCGTGGAGCTGTCCATGCGGTCGGAGCTAAGTTCTGCAAGACCCGCCGCAGAAGAACACAAAAACTCTCCGATCACACTCTTAATCTTATGGCTGTTAGACGGGAGATGAGGCTGCAATCGTCTACAGATTTGAAAGCATACAGGCAACTGAACAGACAGATCTCCAAATGGATGCGGCGAGACTTACGCAACTTTAATACTGCTCGTATTAAAGAAGCGATCGAGCGGAACCAGGGCTCCAAAGTCTTTGCCAGAGATCTGTCTGTCAGAAAGAGCCAACTGTCAAAGCTGAAGACTGCATGTAGCAACATCGTTTCCGGGACACCTGAGATTTTGAGTGAGATTGAGAGGTTCTATGGGCAGCTGTACACATCATTGTTGGAGCCACACGCAAGTGTGATTAACAATCCAAGCGCAAGTCTTATCTGACACTATTCCGATTATATGCCGGACGTCAGTCTGAGCGAGATTAGAATGGCTCTCCAGCACCTTAAAAACGGCAGGGCGAGGATTGAATTACAGCGGAGATTCTGAAAGCGGGTGGAACACCGGTACTTGAAGTCCTTCTGAAGCTCTTCAATTCCGTCCTCCATGGTGGCACTACTCCGGAGGCGTGGAGCAGAAGTGCGGTGGTCTTGTTCATTAAGAAAGGCGACAACGCTCTCTTGAAGAACTACAAACCGATTTCCCTTCTGAGCCGCGTCTACGTGCTGTTTTCGAGAGTCATTACGAATGGTCTCGCACGCAGACTCGACGGCTTCCAGCCTCCCGAACAAGCTGGTTTCCGAAAACATTTCAGTACCATAGACCACATACATACCCTGCGCAGATTGCACAGAAGACCGAAGAGTACAATCTGCCGCTTTGCCTGGTGTATATGGAATAGGGCTGTGATGGCTATCCAAGTACAGAACCAGAGTTCGAAACCTATCCAACTGCAGATAGGTGTAAGACAGGGTGACGTTATATCACCGAAACTCTTCGCCGCTGCGTTGGAAGACGCTTTCAACTGACTGGAAAGAATACGGTATTAACATCAATGGCGAGTACATCACTCACCTTCGATTTGCCGACTATATAGTCCTTATGGCAGAATCACTGGAGGACCTTAGCACTATGCTCAATGACCTCAATGGTGTCTCTAAACGGATAGGTCTTAAGATGAACATGGAACGAAACAAAGATCATGTTTAATATTCATGTCACACCTATGCCGGTAGTTGTTGGGAGCACTACGCTCGAAGTTGTTGACGAGTACGTTTACCTGGGAAAAATAGTCCGACTAGGTAAGTCCAACTTCGACCGAGAGGTCAATCGACGGATTCAACTCGGCTGAGCAGCGTTCGGGAAATTACGACACATCTTCTCGTCAGATATACCTCAATCTCTGAAAACTAAAGTTTACTGGTTAGTGCGTGTTGCCAGTGATGACTTACGGATTTGAGACGTGGTCCTTCACTGCTGACCGTATGAGGACGCTTAGGGTCGCTCAGCAAGCTATGGAAAGGGCTATGCTCGGAGTCTCTCTGCGTGATAAACTCAGAAATGAGGATATCCGCAGTAAAACCAGAGTGACTGACATATCCCAACGGATTCGTAAGCTGAAGTGGTAATGGGTCAGCCATATAGCTCGAAGGACCAATAATCGATGGGGAAGAAAGGTTCTCGAGTGGCAGCCTCGTACCGGTAGGCGTAGTGTAGGGCGACCCGTCACTAGTTGGAGTGGCGAGCTGGTAAGACATGCAGGGAGTCGATGGATGCAGGTGGCTTAGGACCGTGCTTTGTGGCATTACTTGGGGGAGGCCCATGTTCAGCAGTGGACTTGTGAAGGGCTGTAATGATGATGATGATGATTCAGTTATTTCCATAAATAGTGTCACATAGAATTTTGGTATGGGGAACGCGGCTGATTTAGCAACTATTTTTGTTTTGCAGGAGGGCCATAAGAGCTATTTACAACCTTAAACCGAGAGAGTCTCTTAGAGAAAAAATTAAAGAAATAAATATATTAACTTTGGCCTTTCATTATATCTATTAAAATTTCATGTATGTTCACAAAAACCAAGGTAATTTTAGTATAAAAAATGAGATACCCTCTGTAAACACTAGGAACAAACACAAGCTAGTGATATCAGTTTCTCGACTCCACAGAATTAGTATTTCATTCTTGGGGTAATGTATACGCTATTACAACAAAGTCCCAGAAAATATACAAGGTCTCTCTATAACCAAGTATAAATATTTAATTAAACAAAAACTGTATAAAAAGGGTATTATGATATAAATGAATACATGGTTAATAATAACCCCTGGGAATGAGGTGGTCGCTTCCAAGCTGTTTCGATAGTAATTTTTGTAAATCTTTTGTGACTATTGACATTGTTAATTTTTTTTAAATGTCCCGCTGGGTTTCTTGCTGGTTCTTCCCAGGACAGAGGTTTCGAACCAGTGGTAAAGTAAAAAATTGACTTTCAAGAAGAATTACTAGCTTCCTGCTATGAGAGAAGCGTATATAGCAGTCATCATTTATTTGAAGTTGCTACCAATCAGAATAATATAATACAAGATCATGTCATTTTCATGCATGCTAAATACTCCACATTACCTATAGTTTGTAGTCACCTGAAACTAATTTTAAACATAGATTGTTACAGATGCGATGTCACTTCTGAGGACTAAGATGGTGTAGTGTAGCTCACGGTATCAACTAATGTAACACCCATTATAAACTTAAGACAGTATCAAACTGGACTTGGAAAGGTTGTCTCATTTAACAACATCATTACAATGGAAAGACACACAGCCTGTCTCCATACTGGCTCTTTACAACCTTAGACCTTATATAATTAAAAAGTGCACGCACCTTAACTTAGCGCATAAAATAAGCAACAGGGTATATACTCAGATGGACTCCTTGGCAGAAAGGGGACCGTATTATCTAGTGCTTTAATTTAAATCCGACTACCGTATTCAGTTGAAACACAATTAAAATTATGCAATTGTCATCCTTGCAAACCGCTCGCGGGGATTTAGCAATAAATTTGAGTAATAGAAATCGAAATTTTAACAGCTAAATAAAAAGCAAAGAAGTCTCAATTCGTAAAGCAATTTACGCTTTGATTAAAATTGATTGTTTTCCCAATTTCTATTCCTGTTTCCTAGCAACTGAGCCTTCATATTGAAAAATCAACAAATGCTTTTGTGAATATAAAACAAAATGAGTATAGCGTTCGAGAGTATTTTTCTTTTTTTGTTATATATGGAAACTGTGTGGTAGGTCTCCTTATCTAAAATTCCGTTTGGGTAGGGTTATGTCGCTAAACATCAATGCATGCTCTACTGTGTTTTAGTCCGAAGGGTATAGAGAGCAAGTATAGTTACAGACTGTGAAGCTTGTGATATTCAAAAGTGACACCGCATTTTTGTAGCCTTTTCTGTTTGAAGCTGGTTACAGATGTCTATGGGGGCTTCGTCAGCCACTTTCCATCAGGAATACTGTAAGTTAGTTTGTCATTTCAATTTTCAAGACAAACCATTTTCTCCAATCTCCAGTGTACCATGCTGATTGACGGAGAAGGTTCTGCAGCAGCATATTCCCGAAAAAACCTAAACTATTAGAAAACTGCGATTACCAACCCACTTGCCAAGTGAGTCAACTGTTGCAAAGTTCTCTATGAGGTAATCTCTGCAGTTTGTACTTTCGACTCAATGTTAGCGCTAAAGTTGAGGTTAGCACTCAACTGTATACAGAGAATGATTTCTTATATTTACGCGAACACTACACATTGAAATAATACTAGTTTTTACGGATTTAATCGCGTATATTATTAAATATACGCGTTAAAATCCGTAAAAACTAGTATTATTTTAATGTGCATGCAGAGAAGTTCATGATGATACTGAGTGGATATAAATGGACTCCGTTTTGCGGAGAAAAGATAACAACGTTTTGCTTTTGCTCAATAAATATATAAGGTCTTTACCTATGAAATATCCGTTTTTACGAAATAAGTAAATGTAATTTTTTTCTATTTTTTTCCGTTTTTAAAGAAGCTGTAATGAATCACAGTGAACAACAGTGACCATCACCTTTCTAGGAGTAGTTTTCCGTTTAGAGTCATTGTTTAGGTGCTGAACCAAAATCCAACCAACATGTTGAGCGCTTACGATTGTCAAACAGAATTCATTTATTAAATGTGGTTGGAAATTCCTTCGTTTGTGTGCCTGTTGAGTAGTGCAAGTCACGTCTTGATGCGTAATTCGCACTGGCGATAATTGAACTCGTAGGGCATCCATTTGTCAAGTTATTTTACCTTGCCAATTTGATGCAAATGCATCAATACTGTTAGATGCTAAAGTCGAATGTTGCTGCTAATTCAACGGTAGATTGAGTATCAATTGCTTCCATAATCGCCTTTAATTCATCATTGTCGACCAAAGTTTTCGGACGACCACGGTGTTAATTTTTTCAGGTCGAAACTTCCAGGACGGAAGCGGGCAAACCGATAGCAGGTGGTGCGTTCGTTTGTAGTATTTGCTCCGTAAACGTCGTTGATGTTGCGTATACTTGTGTCGCGTTTCTGCCATGACGGTACTCGTATTCCATAATTACTCAAGTTTTTAACGTATCCATGATGAGAAAAAAGATTAAAATGCAATGAAAATATAACACTAATCAATAAAAAATAACGAATTTCGAAAAAAAAAATTCCATGTTCTTAAAATAAAATTAATTTAAAGTTAGAATTATTAGCCAAATAAAAATTATTTTGATTTAAAATGGCCAGTAATACATAACAGCAATTTCATAGGAAAAGACATATTAAAACACACGTGGACGCGCAAGGTCTTAGAGGCAAATAAAACAGGAGATGGGCAGAAGCAAATCAAAAAACCGGTTGCTAACCCGCCTGCAAAAAGTGGAACAAATATTATAAATATCCCCCGCCCCCCTGTAATGACTCCCCCATAGATGTGCCTATATCTCTAATCGCAATTCTTGCAGATAGTGTGTCGATAGCAGTACAAAACGTCTCGCACCTATGACGTTGCTTAATATCCAACACCCTATTTCGCCCCGTAGGTTTCATAAGAGCCCGACTATGGAATATATTAGAAAGATCTTACGATATAGTTTTCGGTATAACCAACGTGTTTATGCTAGAAGTAAAACACCCAGACCAACGGTGTGGTTTAACATTGTCAGAATAAAGAATGGGCTTTGTTATAAATTTTAAATTAAGGGGTCTGTTGTTATAGAGTGGTTCGAAAGAGTTTATTCTGAAAAGATCCAAGAGCCCCAACATGTTTTTGTAGTATGAGTTTTAGACAGGTGCCAGTAGGGAACGAATCAGGGTTATATAAGATATACAACCCGTCCTACTTAAATTTGCACCTTGTTTAAAATCGGCCCCTCTCCCAGTTCGTAGTATTGTACGCCACAGCGACAGGAGGCTAGTTAACTCAAAAAATAAGAAAGTTTTAAAAATTTGTTTTAAAACTTGTAAAAAATACATAAAATAAATATAAACGTGAAGCCTGCCTGTGAAGAAATCAGCTTTCCAACAAATGTGACGTTAAAATACTTATTTCTACATTAAATATTCAGTAAACTTTATACTTTGAAGCACGTTTAATGAAAGTAGAAATACCTGGACAGGTAAAAGCTTTCAAATTAGGAGATTTTTGCGCACAAGTTTGACCTTCGGTTGGTCGAGTAAATGCGGTCGAAGTTGTAAATATATTAGGCGTATTTATTTTTAATACAGGCACAATTATACATAAACGTGTTTTTTTCTTTTCGTTTCTGTAGGAAAAATTATTTTATTTTTTAACCAGATATATTAAAATTTAAATTTTCATAATCGTATGTACGCCTCTCTAAAATGGAAATGTTATAACTTGACCATCACGCTACGTGATCTATCGTTAACTTTACACATTTTTTAGTTTTCAGAAGTGTCAATGTTTAATAATTTCTTTTTTTTTTATTTTAAAAAAGAACTTTTCCTATAAATGGAGTGCATTTCACAAATTGTGTCATTTTACTAGATACGTTAACTTCAATTTCACTTGAGGATTTTAAAAATGAACTATATTAATGATTTCTTATTAGTCCCCCCCCCCTCCGTGACCATGGTTGCTGTAAAGCACCCGAAACGTCGGGAATTAAAAATAATTAAAATCAGTTAAATAAACGCGATAGAAACCGTAAATTTAGTTTTATTCAATGAACTATGTTAATGAACAAAATGTTTTTTCTTTTGTATTGCTAACGAAATTACGTGGGCCAAATTGCTCAATATGTTAGAAAAGGTTTGTTATTCCTTTTCTAACATATGAATAGTTTTTAACAAAACACAGGGCTACAAATAGGGTAACGGGTTTGAGAAGGGCTAGGAGAAGGTCGAAAACGACCCCAGGTCCGGAAATCTATCTACCTGTTTAACTGAAGAAAACAACCAATAAATTGAAGATAATTGTGTACGTCAATGCCTAAAATTGATTTGTTACGTGTAAATCGTTTATTTTAGAAAACTACGCATAATTTTGATTTGGATGTAGAAATTTCAACAAAAAACGTAATTTCGAACAAATTAAAAATATGAAGATAATTTAATATGTAAAGTAAATAAATACTTCTTAATTTGAAAGTACGAAGGAGACCCGTTACTACGAAATTAATGTTTAAATGTAATAAAAATACGATAGTAGTAAGTTCAATGCTATATTTGGCGTTGTTACATGTAATTACAGGTAGAAATATTGTTACAAACTCAAATGAAGCATAGATATTAGAAATTCAGGAAAAAAGATGATTGCCTTATTCCTTAGGAAGGATGGATTATCATAAAATAATGACAAAAAGTGATAAGAATAAAAAGTACAGTACAGTTAAACAATTTTATATTCTTTTTTACAATAACAGTTGTTTGGGTTAACTTTTATTTTGGTTCTTAAATGTGGTAGATTCATGCTATAGCTACGTTAAGGTTGTAGCACAAATGGGTCGACTGGACCGGGGGAAGACTATTTTATCGACGTTCTCACAGCACATACCAGTTTAAAATAGCAACTTTATGTTACTGTGTTTCGTATGATGAGTGTAGAGAACTGGATACCCATTTCACCGGAAACGAGGCATTCTATATTGGCCCTCAAAGGTGACAACGCATCTGCTTTGTGATTTTTAATTGAAGGTAGATGTAGATGTCTATGAGCCACAGCATCTACTTACCAACAGGTGAAATGAGCATTTGTTTGTCACTCTTTTTTATTTTACCCTATTAGTTGGATGCTCCTTTGACACAAAAACGCTTTAGTACTTTTCGAAATGCTAACAGCTATTATGTCGATACAATCAATGATTACGGTTTGTTTACCTAGCGATATCCATTAATTCCCGTCAGAAAAAAGACTTTGCTGCGATCGATAAGAAAGGACAGTGTAGAGAGCACTGCTTCTCTCAGTTTGTGTGACGAACGCGGAAATGCAGACAGTAATGAAGACTATTTAGTGAAGGCTTTTTACTTTTGCCTCATTTAGAATTTCCTTAGAAATTTGTGTAACTCAAAAATGCGTAGTCATAAAAAAAGTTGTGCTTGTTTTTCAACAACTTTGCAGTGTTTGCTTCGATAACAATATGTTGGTAACGGTATGTTGGATTTTATTATTTATTTTATTATTCATTCTGCGGGGATCCAGCAATTTTGTTGTTCTTATAATACTTGATGAGAAGTGACTTTACATTAAGTTATTAATTTATTACTTTAATTACGTCATAGAAATATTTTAAGGCATGATGTACCGTCCGTCAACAAGCGTTGAAGCACCGATTGATTACTCCATAATCCTCTTAGAAATGAGAGTAAAGCTATGTCCAATATGTCCAGCTATGTCCATAATGTAGAAAAAAGTTATGAATGAGCGAGCACACAGTTCACCAGATGGGTAAATGGATTCTGCGGACCAAAGATACATAACACTACATACTCGTATATCTATTATAAAACAAAATATCATAAAGCTGCTTGTTCGGAATTTTGTGAGAGCGTGACTCTAAACTATCATAGATGAACAAAGATCGAACAGGGTACAAGACTATTGATATAAAATTAAACAGTAGTATATAAAGTGAAATGAATTTCAAATAATTAATCTGTTAAAAATTAGACTCACTGTTCTTAAACTAAGTTCATTTATTCAATTACTCTAAATCTCTTTTCAATTTAAATTCAGCTCTTAGATAAGACTACAAGAACAGAGCTTTTAAAACCAACAGTTGGCTTGCGTTCATTCAACCGAAAAATAGTTTTCGAATAGGTTTTGTGAAGTTTTGTTGTATAATTAGATTAAATATGTTTGGTACTGTATAACGCATTATAAGAGTATATTGAATGAAATATTCTTCTAAAATTCTTCTAATACAAGTATTTTCATAGTTATAACTAGCTGGTAGTGATGCTATTTACAACAAAATAAATTTTGCCACATTCGCGAATAGATACGGCTTTGGAAGCTCAGATGGCACTTTGTATACCAATTCATTTTATGTACGTGAAAAGTCTAAGTGCGAAGTCTTAACCTTTAATTATGGACTCTTATTTTTTATAATACTACCATGGAATCTTATTTTTTTACATTAATAAACAATTAATTAAAAAATCAAAAATGTCCATTCTCAACTGCAAACAAAAATATCTGATAAAGAGTGTAGAATAAGAGTCAATTACCCTATAATAAGTGGCATGCCTTACACATTTATAGGCCGCCTTTCTGTCGAGCCTTGGTGGACATTGGTTTGTGAACAGATTTGCCCTTAGGTCAATTGTATTTTTTGCCTTTGTACTTATATTACATAATTCTATAAGTTTTTATCTTATAATGCTAAAATAAATATCCCTGCACATAGTACTAAATTTGTAGACAAGTCATTAGTAACTTCCACATTTCTTATTTTTATTTGTAAAAAATTAAAAATAAATAATCACCGATTTATCGATATTTCACCGTAGCTATCAACAAGAAGCATACCGAAAATTTTGCAAAGGGCATGTGTTGTTCTAGATGAAGGGAATGCGTAAAGAGTGCCCTTGCGTCTAATTCGTTATTATAATACCTTAATATATCGTTTTTCTTGTTAATCATCTCTCGTTATAAGGGGACATTGTTTAATCCACACGCTTGGCAAAGAGATTGATGATTGCAGTACCAGATGTCCCGCATATTTGACGTTACTGCCTGTTACCGGTCTGCTATTTACCATTGATGTATATACCGCCATCTATTGGAAGACATAAGCATTATTTATGGAAATCTATTCATACAGGTTGCCATAAACAATGCCAGTTTCCTCCTGACAGTGATGACACCGAAACTGAGTGATGAATTCTCCAACGCTACATATCATTGGACACCTCTATATTTAGTACGCGACTATCGATGGGATGCATTAATGTTGATCTTTAAATTATCATATAACTACTTATCTGAAATTAGATAGAATACAAATTCATTAATAATAATTAGGTCTTTAACTTAAATTATGAATCTGCAATAGATTTGCATTTCAATTGGAGTTAGATTTAAAAGTGCACTTAAAATTTTTAGAGCTGTTCAGCTTTGAGTCCTTCGGCCATCTTTGACCTGTGAATTAAGTCTCGTTGAAATAAATGACGAAAAAGAAACAATAAATATACTTTCTTCTGTAGCTGTATTATAATTGTGACCTACAAGTTATTTTCTTTTAAAGGGCACGTAAAATTATGGTCATTTTATTAAACCGATTTCCAAAAGAAGGAGGTACTAACGGAGGCGAAATAAAGTGAATCAGTGTGATTAATTCTTAGTGTCTTTTAAGTTTTAATTGGTGTTCGGTAATAAAAGTGTTAATTTTGGTAATTCAATCGGCAGTTTTTATTGTCACGAACCTCAAGCTCGTAACAATTGGTGTCAGAAGTGGGATAAAATCATGCCGATTATACCTAAGGAGGAAACGAAGGGTGTCCGTACCCGAAGTCAACGCCAGCAAGAGACGGACCAAAGAAAATTTGATGGTGCAACGCCGCAGACATCGGAGGGCTAGCCGCCGGCTGCAGGCCCGTAAGTAGCTCCTACAGCACCTGACTTAGGTGCTCTGATGGTGATGCTGCAGGAACAGGCTCGCCGACAGGAGGAAAGGCTCGCCGACAGGAGGAACAGATACGTCGGTTGGAAGAGCAGCTGCGGGGCAGACAAGAGGAACAGGCCCGTCGGTCGGAAGAGCAGCTGCGGGGCGGACAGGATGAACAGGCCCGCCGACAGGAGGAACATGTCCGTCGTTTGGAAGAGCAGCTGCGCGGCGGACAAGAGGAACAGGCCCGTCGGTTGGTTGGAAGAGCAGATGCTCCTCATGAAGGACCTTTACGCTACCTTCGGGAAGGAGATAAACGAGATGAAGGATAGGGTTGCTCAGCATGACAACCGCCTGTCGGAAGCTTAAACCCAAATCGCGAAAGCTGAAACCCGAATCGAGAAAGCTGAAACCCGAATCGACCAAGTGAGTTAACAACGTGATGGCTGACGTGAAGAAAACGCTGGACAGCGTTTCAAACTGGGGGATGGAATTAGAGCTCCCGTAGTAACTGCAACACATTCGCTACGTGGATTCAAGGTGCCACCGTTCGACGGGACTTCTTTCTGGTCGGCTTACAAAATCCAGTTCGAGGCTGTCACGGAGGCGAACGGCTGGAATAAAAGCCAGGCCATGACTGCACTCACCCTAGGCCTGTGCGACCAAGCCTTAACTGTGGTGAAAGCTCTCGGTAAGAAAGTGACCTACGAGCAGTTCCTTGAGGCATCGGAGGTGAGATATGGCGACGCTCATCTGGAACACGTCTTTCGTGCGCAGCTTAAAGATCGCGTGCAGCGCATTAACGAAAACCTACAGCAGTGGGCTGTAGAGGTGGAGAAGCTGATGCGAAAAGCATACCGGTCTGTACCTGCACTCATTGAAGGGAACCTGGTGCAGACATTCATCGACAGCATCCGCGACCTTGAAGTCAGAGCTGCTGTGAGGCTTGGGCACCACGAGACGCTTAAAGACGCCTTGGGCCATGCACTGGAGGTGGAAGCCGTGCGGCAGGATTATCGTACTTATCAAATCAGGGAGGTTGCAGCAGCTACAGTTCGCGACCCCAACAAAGGATACAGCCCTACGTGCTATGGCTGTGGGGAAAGGGGCTATCTTCGATCCAGCTGCCCTAAGCGAACCGTAAAAAGGGAAGTTGATCGATCTCGTGAGGGTAGTGTAGCTGACGGCACCGCCTGGCGGCGGCAGGATCATCGTTCCCCTCACGTTAGGGAGGTTGCAGCAGTTACGGTTCGCGACCAAAATAAAGGATACAGCCCTAGGTGCTATGGCTGTGGGGAAAGGGGCCATCTTCGATCCAGCTGCCCTAAGGGAACCCTAGAAAGGGAAGGTGAACGATCTCAGAAGGGAAGTGCGGCTAACAGCACTGCTCAGCAGCAGCAGGAACGACGACTTTACTATCGACTTTACTATCAGACACTGCGGCGGGAAATGGTGAGGCAACACAGATGCATTGTCAAGAAGACCTTGTCCTGAAGACTGCAAACATTGTACTAGGCAAGAGAGTAAGGAAGTGGTATCCGTGAGGATGCTCAGGACAGACCACTTCAGCAACGAGTGGAAAGACTGCTTACAACATGTGCACAGCAGGAAGATCCGGACATCAAGCCGATTCTGCAATGGATGAAGGCCAATGCTCCCAAGCCCAAGTGGAGCGACGTCTCAGCGATGAGTTCGACCACGAAAAGCTATTGGGCCCAATGGGACAGCTTGCTGATTCAAGATGGAGTTCTGTGCCGTAAATGGGAAAACGGTAGAGGAGACAGCTGTCGTTTGCAAATGGTTGTCCCTAAATCTAAAGTGCCGGATGTTCTACAGCTGTACCATAATGGTTGTTCAGGAGTCCATCTGGGAGTTAAACAAACTCTACTGATGATCCGAGAACAGTTTTACTGGGTCCATTATCGTGACAATGTCGAGGATTGGTGTCGCACATGTACAAGTTGTGCAGCTGTGAAGAGACCTCATAGTAGAGGAGCATCGAAATTGTACAATGTTAGTGCACCATGGGAGAAGACGAGGCCCTTGACGTTGCGGAGCCGTTTCGAAAAGGTGCAAGAGGGACTCCTAAGATCGTCCATATGGATCGACTGGCGCGTTATTATGGGACCAATAATGCTCAGGACGAGCATGTCTTAGGAAGGGGCAGTGTTGCGCGCCTAAGTTGACGTCAGGTACCTGGCACTAGCGTCATCTGAGGGGGCCAGAGCGAGGAGGGCTTCCTAGAAAATGTCAATCTTGTCTTTCGACCAACAGCGCCATCTAGTACCGAACAGAAGAATTAAGCTTTCTAGAAGCCCCACACTCGAACTTTCTGTGTCTGGTCAGTCGGCGCCCGTATCTACCGGAATATTTGTGATGTTTCGGTGTAAAAAGTATATTTAACGCCGCTGCATGCCGCTATCGGGGCAGTATTGAATTTGGCGAGACAAGCGAAACTTCAGAGCGAAATAAAATGAATCAGTGTGATTAATTCCTAGTGTCTTTTAAGTTTTAATTGGTGTTCGGTAATAAAAGTATTAATTTTGGTTACTCAATCGGCAGTTTTTATTGTCACGAACCTCAAGCTCGTAACAGTAGTATTGCCTACGAAAATTATGTGAATTTTCATTTCCATTTTTGTTCTTCGTATTTTATATTTTACTTTTAAAATATGTGATGTGTTTAATAAGCTTTTTATTAAACACTAGAGTTTTGTGTTAATTAACATTATAGAACTTTAACAGCCTTATCGCGAATAAAAAGGATTTGCCACTTAGACGTGGAATATGCGGACTGAGTTTTATCGCTTAATATAAGTAATATTTGTATTTATATTACAAATATAAACTTAGAAATTTTATAAGTTGATATTATAAACCAATACTAGGCGACTAATGAGGCATATCTGTAAGCAAGACGTTTTAATTTACAATTTATAAGAGAGGATATTAATTTAAATATTAAATAGTACAATGAAGGATTTTAATTAACTATATATAAGTGGGGGCCCTAATAAATAAACTTCGGAGTTTATTGAGGGAGTCAGGGTGACCTACCCAGGTGTAAAATTAATTAATCACTTAAGTCTTTTTCATCTGAAATTTCAAGATAATTGGATTTTTATTTTTGTGTGTTCTATCGATTTACTGATAACATTACGCAGGCTGTTACTGGGATAGAATCTTTAATATATTCTATAGGAGACGTATAAAATAATCTTGTGGCGGCGCTATGCTTGCACCACAACCAAAACGTACCGAAGCCTAAATCACATTGTAGATGTTCTGTTTGCAGCTGACTGGTGAAAATGTATTTCCTTGCCCGGTCTCTATATCTGTAGCAAAACCAGCAATGCGAATGATTATTCGCTTAAGTGATTATGAAGCCGTTGGCTTCTGCTTCTCGAATGTAAGAATAATCTACCATGTAACTTCATGCTCTCTAGCCTCAGACTTAGTTCTTCAATCTGTTCTCTTCACCCTTCAATAGCCATAAAATTCCCATGCAGTCGCATGCGCCTGGCAAATCCCGAGCGGCCGCATGCAACCGCACCCACCCACAGCACTTAAAACCATTAAAACTTATATTTAGAGACTACTTTTCTATAAAGAAATTTGGCATTATAAAATCTATACGAAATTCTCTATCCCGTGGTCTAAACTAAAGTCAGGTTTTACATCATTACAAAAAGATTTTATTGTATTTCATAACAAAAAAAAAAAATAATAACAAGCGGATGTCGGCAGTTTGAAAATCACAATTATTTCTGTATATTACTCGAAATTATTTACCTAAAAAGATAAATCATAATTACACAAAAACTTTTATAACAATTTTATAATAAAACACTATAATAAAATACTAATAAAACACTAGAAAAATGCAATAATCAACACAACAACATCCAAATGAAAATGGCGTACGTAATAAACGTAGATTATAAATTACTATCCATAGACTAACTGTTTTTTTATTTCTCTAGAGGATAAAAAATTTCATATATGATTTTATGATGCTAAACTTTTTCATGGAAAAGTAGTCTCTAAACAAAATTGCTGTGGGTGGGTGCGGTCAAATTTGACCTATTGAATTTTGACGGAATATCGAAGCGGTTAAATTTGGGCGCTTGGTTTTTGAGATGTTAATAATTGAATAGACGTACCTGTTTACTGCAGCAGTTTAAAATGACGGACTATTACTTGTACTAGCTAGTACCCTAGTTACGGGAACGATGTCATACTATTTTAGAATATTTTGAGTTGTCATCAGTAAATTTCCGCTGTCCTTGTCGTGTTTTAATTTTTCTCTCCGCGACGCTGGTTTGTTACTGCTCACGTTATTATACGTTCTGTTTCCTGTTAAAAGGCAGTTCTAAAATCAGCATTTCCTCGTTGCTTCAAGTACATTAAGTATTCAAGTTACGTTTCTCGTTTCAGAAATGGAAAACCGAGAACACGTAATTAATTTCTACTTATTGTTCTCTTCTTGGTTTTGTAATCTAATTTTTATAAGTGCTGTAAAAATCACCAGGAAATAGAAATACTTTCATAAATAACAGAATTAAGTTGCCTTCGTGGTGCACAATATTTATCGTTTCTTTTCTTAACTAACTTCATAGAAAATGAGAAAATAATTAATTAATTTATCATTTTCATTTATTTACTATCTTAATACACCAATACTTTACAAATTCACTACTGATCATCAGGTCTGTGCCAGGAAATGCCACAAATGCGCTTCTCGGTTCAGCCGCCGGCAATGGCGACACTCGCTTCGAGTTGCCACCAAAGGTCGCTACGCATAGAAATGTTAAAAAAAATCTAAGTAATTTTTAAGCTAAAACTTTCGTTGATCAACCAACGAAACAAAAAATCTTTCTTCTTCATAATATTTTTTTTACTTAGTTTTTTTTACTTATTTTTTATACTTTCTATTCTTTTTAATATTTCATTATTTTTATAAGAAATATTATTATATTATTTGTAAAAAGATTTAAATTTAATAGTCTATGTTCTGTATCTTTTTACAAATAATATAATAATATTTCTTATAAAAAATAATGAAATATTATAAAGAATAGAAAGAATAAAAAATAAGTAAAAAAACTAAGTAAAAAATATTATGAAGAAGAAAGATTTTTTTTGTTTCTTTGTTTGTTTGTACGGAATAAGCTCCGTAAATACTGGACCGATTTTAATAATTAGAAAGCTAAATAATCACAAAGTAGCAAAGGTTATAATTTATTTTCAAAAAAGTTAGAGATTTTGAAGAATTGGGTCATAGCTTCCCTGTAAACGATATTTGATCTTGTTTTATTTTGTGGCAGCAAAATAAATTGATTTTCACGAGCTCCAACCCGCGACAGGCCAACATACAGTTGGTCATGAGTAAAACATTATTTTCGTAGGTTGATCCCTGCTAATTCGATGGTTTGGCCTTGGGACTTGTTAATAATTAGCGCTAAAGATGTTTTTACCGAAAATTGAAGGCGTTTAAATGTGATTAGTAGATCGGTTGGGATCATCGGTATCCTCGGTATATGAGTTAGTTGAGCAGCTGATGGGCCAGTGATAAAGGTCGTTACAGTTAGATTGTCCTTCAATTCTTTAATAAGTTGCCCCGTCCGATTGCATATGCTCGGGGGGCTTAAATTTTTCAAAAGCATGATTGGCGTTCCGATTTTCAACGTCAATTCGTGTGGTGACAGTCGAGAAGGGTTTATTGAATTTAAAGTGTATTATATAAATTCCTTAAATATTATTAGTTTTTGAGAAAGTAACCCCAACGGAAAAGAAGATATCGTTTATTGAGTTTGTCCGTCAAGAAATTCTCAGTAGCTGCTCGGAGTCAGAAGGTTAGCGGAGTCTCACCCCACTGCCTCGAAAAGCACGTAAATCCGGTGATCCTGCGCTTGATCTCTCCGTTCGTGTCAGTTTAACGTGCCATCGAACTATAAGAGTGAAGGATTAGACAGTATATCTGTGCTTGGACGTATATTCGGGTATTATAATCCTGTCCTTCGCCAATGGCTAATCTCCATTAGGACCGGCAGCCGTGAACTAAATTGTGTATTGAGAACATTAATATGTTTATTTTAGTATCAAATGATGGCGGCATAAGAGAATGCATAACCCTAATTCTTCCCATGGGTGACGTAAGAGATGAATATGGGAGTAAACAAAAAAATCGTTTGGCTGCTGGATGGTGGTTATCCGGATGTGATTTTTACGTGGTAGAGCCATGGTGCAGCTTTATTAGCATTATATTTGTAGCATGAATCTATCGGCTCGAACGGGGATGGACCACGCTCTTACAAAATATCAGGGTAAAAAAGTAGCTTAAAACTACTGTGTTTTGTATGGTGTGTGTAGAGAACCGGAGAACCATATTTAATCTTAGTCGAGGATAAATGTAGATATCCATGGGCTACATCATCTATTTACGCAAATAAATCATCAAGAGGACTGCGAGCTCGTTTGTCACCCTTATTCCGTAAAAAAATGTATGTGCTCTACGTATACTATTTGTCGGTTATACAATTTATAATGTTTACTAGCTGTTACCCGCGGCTTCGCCTGCATGGTCACTGGGAAATGAACTATCCATTGCTTTTTGAATTGAAAGAAAACTGAGTTTTATAGAATGATTTCTTATATTTACGCGAACACTACACATTGATTAAAACTATTTTTACCAATTTTGTCAAGTTTATTTTACTATTATTTTTAATTCCCCGTTTCGGGCGCTTTCTAGCTCCCATGACCACGAGAGACTGAGATGACTGACGTCCCGATGTCATTGTTAAACCCGGTGCTGGAAATGGGTGCTGGAAAGCGCCCGAAACGTCGGGAATTAAAAATAATAGTAAAATAAACGCGATAAAATCCGTAAAAATAGTTTTAATCAATGAGTTTTATAGATTTGTCAGAGATGCAGCCATTAAAAGGAAACTAAGCAAAATTGATTCGTCAGCCTATTTAAATTTTATGAAACGCAGCGTATAGGAAAGTATGAAAATATCCTGTTTATTTTTTTATTTAAAAAAAGAATATTAACAATGCTATAAACATTACTAATATTCCCCTTAACCACTCGGGGTAAGCTTAAATTGCTTGCGTTACGAGTGGTTCACGCGAGAAGTCGAATGGCGGATTCGAACCCACGACCTATTTGAGTTCGCAGTCCGCGCCCTGCCATTAGGCTACTGTCGCTTTTTAATTATTCCAAATGGAAATGGGATATTTTTTTAATTAAAGGAAACTGGTCCGAATAAAAGATCCGTCTTTTGAGTTGAAAGGAACCTGAGCTTAATAGGTCCGTCAGAGGTGTAGCATTTGGAATTGAAAAGAAATTGAGCTAAATAGGAAAATTTGAATTGAAAGGGAAGATCTGTGGGAATCCTGATTAATTAATTGTGGGAATTTTTGGAAAAAAAAACTAACTGAACACTATTTTAAGACGCTACTGTACACAATGTTATATGTTTTTCCATTCGGGGAAAGAATGTGGAGATTCTGGGTATTTGAAACACGCGAAAATGCTCCATACAGCTGACCATGAGAGAAGCACGGTTTTTCTAGGTTGACCCCCGCTACCTGTAACGTTTGCCCTTGCGCTTTATTAATTGTCATTGCAAAACTGAGCTTAATATGGAACTGCAACCTTTTGAATTGAAAAAGATCTGTGGGAATTATAGGGATCTGTGGTATAATAACATTTTCACCTTTTCCTACGCCTGTCAAAATTGTAGCACCGATTATGTTCCTTCCAAGATGTGTCAAATGCAGCCTTGTCCCGATACATAACCGAGGAGCATCTAAATTTCGCATTAGCATGACTGGGACGCTAATTTTAATTGAAGCTTATGTGAGGGCACACCTGAAAACTCTAGAGAATTTAGAAACTCTGCGGGATATGAAGTGCTCTGTTCTGTGTCCATAACTATGTCTACCGACAAATACTCTGTTATTTCTCTGGCTACTTCGCTTAATATATCTGAATTTATTTTATTAACGCTCTCCATTTTAGGTGAAAGAATCGCCCTTTCACATAACGATTTGTCTTCATGCATGTTGTTCGTATAAATCTCATGTATAAAGGCTCGTAATTAATTCGGAATGACTCTGTACTAAATTAAAAAAATCTCTCGTGAATTTAACGCAGCCCTCAGCATCCGTTTCCAACCGCCCATCACATATTTTTAATAGTGTATCAGCATAGTTTCCAGCATTGATATCATTATACAAAAATGCACTCTCATATTCATAGTTAAACTGAATTTTGTTACCTTGTTCCATAAAATAGACGACTTGAGGCATGCTTTAATTCATCTGCAGGTGTGCCCTTTTGAATGACAGGTAAAGTTTGGCGAAAGTCACCAGCCAGTAAAACCACTATTCTTCCCATTACATCGTTATTGCTGCGCAAATCCTGGAGCGTTCGATTTAGTGCTTCTACAGCTTTTTTATGCGACATTGTACTTTCGTCCCACATCAAAAGTTTGCACTGTCATAGCATTATACCTCGTGCACTATTTTTGCTAAAGATCGGCGATTCTTCCTGGGCTACATTTAGAGGGAGTTTTAAAACAGATTATGCAGTTCGGCCCCGCTTAGCAGTGTGGCGGCTATACCGGAGGAAGCTACGGCCACAGCAATGTATTTATCTTTCCGTACTTGCGCTAATAATAAACTTAACAAAATTGTCTTCTAAGTTCCGCGAGGGGCATCTAAAAAGAAAAGTGCACCATTTACAGATTCAATTTGTCCTAATACTTTGTCAAAAACTCGTTTTTGTTGCGGAAGCAAAGGGGTACAAATTCGGCTACTTGCTGCTGTAAAGCTGGTATATCGTAGTTTGTTTCACGTATAATTTCATCACTTAGCTCATTTTCGGTTGTTCGCTGAGGGCTTATCATTTCAAAGTCACTTAATTTTTTGCCTACCATGGCCATTACTTTATCTTCAATTTTTCCAAGTGCTTCATTATAAATGTGTTCATTGTATGTCATGTTCGCGTGTGTCTGCTGTAACCTTCGCAAAATATCTTCCGCCATGTACTCTTTATTTTTGTCCCACAATTCATGTGCATTAGAAAGCCCGCAAAATGATATGAGAGTTGAATAAAGATCCCTAATTTTTTGCTGGTGACTGCACAGCTTCCTCCATGGTTTCATCCCAGTGAGTATTGTTTTCTAAAAGATGCACAGCTACACATGCTTCTCCATAAGTTGCGCATTCCTGACCGTTGACAGTTTTAAGGTCTTTATATCCTGTAGGTCCCATGGTGCAACATAGTGCAGCAGCAATCGTAAACAGAAACATTCAAAATTAGTTACATGGACGGTATACACACGACCAAGGGCATCTGATGACTTTACACCGGGCCAATTTGCAATAGGCGCGCCTTGAATACGGAGTTTCCACTCCTTTCTAGACGTGTTCCAAGTATAATAGCGGGGGACTTCAGAATATAACAACGTTTTTGCAAAGGGGTCGGTTTGACAAATTTGAAAGAAGGCTGTTAGTGTAGTTTTTGGCGGTGATGCAATTCTTTCTTGGAAATTTCTTTCAGTAAAATATACACGCTCTCCATTTTCTAAGTACACAGCAAGGTGAGTAACTGTTGGGTGCATTTCGTGTATAGGGAAGCCAAGGAGAAGCCACGCTGCCTCGTTACTGCTGACATAACGCCCTGATTGAAAGGTCTGTACTTCATTAACGGGGTTTGCCTCACCTTCACTCCTGAGATTAAATATTGCTTTGTCGCTTCCTTTATTTATGTACTTACAGATATACTTGATTGCGCGGACAGAGCTAGATGCTTTATATTAAATTAATGGGGGAATTAAACATTTTACATAGAATGGGCGAATACGGGACAATCCAGCACTTATCTAAAGTTTCGGACGCTCCAGAGCGAGATTTGATTGTAACTTTCCTGCCACTATCTTCGGGAGCTCTGCGTCTGGATAAAGGGTAGCCATTGTCATTGTGCACTGTTCCTTTAATAGATATAGAGTTTAGGGAATTTCATTGTACATTTTCCTTATTTCATACATGGCGATATTGAATTTCGTGCTCCACATGGACCGTGAATCATATTTCGGA